>QXTE01000657.1:85340-133122 GCA_003942145.1 Platysternon megacephalum | reverse complement strand
TTACGCTTTATGACTCTTTCTGCCAATGCTTTCCCACCCGTGTGCTGATTCTCTTTTTCTCATGTGGACTCATTCTGAACTACACGCAGGCTTTTTACACTAACCCCGCAGGGTGAAGGCAACAGGGGCCTGAAGATAGGCATCATTTACATTTATTATCACTTTAAGTCCCTTGAGAATGGGAAAAAGAGACCTTGCTGTCAAGGAGAATTAGATCCTATATGCTCTATCCCTTTCATCACTACGTACCTCTAGTGTTTTGCTTTGACCTTTGCTATGGGCAGATGTCTAGTGGAGAAGCTGCGTAGTCTCGGATTCGCTTTGGATTTGTCTCATTTCCCACCGACTGGGGTAAAACAATACACTTAAAATGGTTACGAAGGGGACTTGTTTGTCAACCTCTTCAGCTACAACAATGCAAAAAGAACATTGTGTCTGTAATACATCCCACTGAGGCATGTAATCGGTCGCAGCTCTCTTTGAAACACTGCAAATACATTCTTTCTGCTCAGTAGTATTTCTTGGACATTGACACATGACGGTTAAAGTAAACGTAATTTTTGAGACGACCATCATAATATCAGTCTTCTGGTTCTCTTTGTTCCTCCCTACTTGTTTAAAAATCGCGCTGGGTGAAATTCATCCCTCCATAGGAGGCAGCAGCAGGTACTTCTCAAGTTGCACCTTTTCAACACCATGGAGTTGGATAGGAGCCATTGAAGTGGTTCATAGCATTATGAGGGCCATCCGTACCATGGTGGAGTTCCTCCTTGGTTTACCTGGTTTAGCAAAGACTCTTTTCCTGCAAAGACTAGACAGATTTTTCATTTAAGAATTTAAGTTTTCCTATGGTTTGAAGAGGACAAGTCACATGGTCCACGGTCAGTGTTTGTGAGTCTTTGCAGGATAGTGACCTGGATTTTTGGAAGGAAAATACAAGTGGCCACCAAATGGCTTGGTTAATTCAAGGTTAACTCGCACCCCAACTCCTTGAATGGCAGAGCAACTTTCAGGACAGGATGACTTTGCTTTTAGAGCGCTTTAAAAGCTTAGCTCTTCACGAGAAAGGTCTTCTCAACCTGAACTCCACATACCACCCTCTCTATTCAATGTAGCCTGCCTTCTCCGGGCTTTGGGGGTTTCAGTAGGGATTATTCATACAGATGAGAGCTAGTTATGGGTACTTTATANGACAGAAAATATCATATGCCTCTAGAGAAATCCATGACACGCACACATCTTGAATACTGCATGCAGATGTGGTCACCCCATCTCAAAAAAGCAGTAGGGGTATGGAACAGCTTTCCTATGAGGCGAGATTAATAAAACTGTGCCTTTCACCTTGGAAAAGAGACGACGATGGGGAGATATGATAGAGGTCTATAAAATGATGACTGGTGTGGAGAAAATAAATAAGGAAGTCTTATTTACTCCTCCTCATAACACAAGAGCTAGGGGTCACCAAATGAAATTGATAGGCAGTAGATTTAAAACAAAGTGAAAGAAGTATTTCTTCACACAACTCTCGGTCAACCTGTGGAACTCTTTGCCAGAGGATGTTGTGAAGGCCAAGACTATAACAGGGNTCATATTGTTGAGCATTTTGAAAAATAAACGCTCTAACAAAGACTCTGCGGACACTTAATTATGGAGCCAGAAATGATGTTTGTATCCTTGCATCTAAGCATCAACAATTACAAAAAATAGCTAATGTTGTGATCCACTTTCACTATGTTGTCTTAAACATGAGGATAATACTTCTCCAAAGGAATTACAAGTCTGTCAATTTCAATTTTCTCCATGAGTGCGGTAGCCTTGGAAATCTCCATATCTAATTCAACCATCACAATCTTGCTTTAAGTCAAAGCACCTGTTAGGATGAAGTCAACACATGCACTGTGTCTACTACCTTTTCTTTTTCTGGAAACACGTCTCTCTAATGGGTCAGAGTAATGCAATGGTAATGAATTCCTTCAGGTTTGTGAAACGAGGTACAGGATATCTCTGTCACATTGCCATTTTTTTACCTGAGGATAATAATGGTCTGAAGGAATTGCAAGTGTGTATATTAGGAACTTGTTTCTGTGTACTGAAGGGGGAAAAACTCAATATAGAATTCAAACTGGAAAAATGTTCTTACAAGACAATTTATGTCTGCTTCAGTGTAAAATGGGTGGTGACTCTGTTGTGGAAGTTTATTTCTCTCAAAAAGTGCATTGGAAGACTTTTGATGGCTGATCATTGCTCACACGTAGATGAGAAGATGTTTCACAAATTATCACAACAAAATAAAAAAATATCCAGAGTGAGCCTCCCTAAGAGTTACTCTCAGGTTAGTGAGGTATCTGGCAGCCATGAATGGGATGTGTCCAGACAGGTTCAGGAAATAGAGGGTATTAACCTTGAGCTCAGTCTGTGGTAGGATGCGTCAGAAGTATTGGGTTGTATTTCTGTTGGAAGTTCTTCAGCGTGCTTCAAACTCAAGATTTCAAAGCACCTAACAAACACTTACTGGTGTTTCACACATGCAAAGGGTTGTATTCTCATTATATTAATACATTGTTGTGGGGATTAGACACCTCTGCATTGACTAACAGAGTTGTTATAAAAAAATGGAGGCCAAGGTCTCTAGTATCATTCTGTTAATCAGGTTATCGCTTATACCACACAATTGGGGATGTTTCATTTTCATTCCAATAGAGTTTTGCAGCTGGTATATTTCCAAAGATTTTTATTGGAAAATGAAGGTGCTCTCTTGGTGTAAATTAGCACAGTTAATTCAACTTCAAAGAGGTTCAAGTGGTTCCTTAAAATCAAAGGAAGATACTTCTTCCCGGGACATGGGACCCACTCTTGAGGACATAGTTTACACTTTAAAGAACATTCTGGTTCAGGCAGAAATGTTTTCTGCAACATGCCATATGGTTAGTCAGATTTTATCACTTTAGAGTAGTGTGTCGGTAGAGGAGGAAGGGGTTCTTACGCACTAAAAGTTCTCTTCTGGTCCTGTTGCTGGTCTCAGTTAGCTGCATTGTCTTACAAGACCTCCATTTCTTGGCTGCTCATGAATGGAGAGATGGTTTCTGACAGAGTACAAGGTCCAAGACTTAACTCAAACCCTTGCTATAAAAGAGCACTGCTTTCTTTCACTCTCCGCCATCCCTGGACTTGACCCATGAGCAAATCTGCTGTAGGAAGCCTTTTGTGACAGCATTGGTGACCCAACTGGAGGTCCAGTGTTAAGTCAAGTTGTACACGCCACAGGGTGAAATACACCCCTGCGCAGCGGGTCATCACAAAGGCCTATGCTCCACTTAAGTCCTTCATAAGACCTAGTTTATAAGTTCAATGTGGGACTAAAGTTGTCCACCTGTGCCAAAGGGTGAATTTCAGACTTAAAGTCCTGACAGGAAACACACTGGAGGCAATGAATGATTCCCATTAACTTCAAAGGGAATTGAATCTGACCCACTGGGGATGGAGCTGGTAAGAATGCAGAAAAGTGGCTCCCTCCTTCCTAGCAGGTTTAGAATGAACTGCCCAATGCCCCTAACCACGACCAGCATCAATTGAAAGGACCGACCTGGATTCCTTTCATTAGGGCCTGTTGTGCTACTGATGCCGCTCAGAATCACCTTGACATTCATTCTCATTGCAGCCCCAGTAAAATCAGTGGAATGACACAAGGAATGCAGTTGGCCCGTACAATTTTAAGATGAAAGAAAGATGAAGAGTGCACCGTGCATGTCACGCCCGCTGAGGCTGCCATTAGCCCAATCATTGCAACCCCTGAGGAAAACAGCTCCATCCAAAGGNGAATGTTCAAGCCAATGTATCTCTGTCATGTCATATTGTTGAGCATTTTGAAAAATAAATGCTCTAACAAAGACTCTGCGGAAACTTAATTAAGGAGCCAGCATCCCTCTTTCAGAATAATTCTCCTTTTTCCAGCACATTCTTCTCTTCTGCTCCGCTGGGACCCCTAGTGACATGTAGCACTTAGAATCCATCTAGAGAGCCATCTTTTCTGACAACCTAGTGGAAGGTGTAAATTCAACCAGGTCAGCTTCTTGACACCAATTTTATACTCACTTTGCAATCCTGGAGATGAGCTAAGAAGATCTAGGGCAATGCGGCAGAAATAGTTCCGCTTCATATTGGGAGTTTGGATTTCATTACACCAGTACAACTCAATTCAATTAATCTTCTAAGTTTTTGCCCACATGTGTTCATCAACTGGTCAGCAGCAATGTCCACTCCTAGGTCAAATGACATGACCTACAGTTCATTTCAGAAGGATATTGCAAATTCACCTGGCTTCATCCGTTCTGCCCATAGAGTTAAATTACACTACCCCAAAGTCATCTGCAGGAGTCACGAAATACAATGGAGCAAATAATTAAGGGATCAATTTGCAGATTCCTAGAAGATAATAAGATGATAAATAATAATCAGCATGGATTTATCTAGAACAAATTGTATCAAAAAAATGAATAGCTTATTTGACAGGGTAACAAGTCTTGTGGATAGGGGCATGCGGTAGATGTGTTATATCTTAATTTTAATAAGCTTTTGATACTTTCTTGCATGACTTTCTCATAAAGACAATAGCGAAATGCAACCTAGATGGAGCCACTAAAAGGTGGTGCATAACTGATTGGTAAACCATTCCCAGAGAGTAGTTATCGGAGGTCCACAGTCAAGCTGGAAGGTATACCAAAATGGGTCCCAGAGGGATCGGTTCTGGGTTCGATTCTGTTCAATATCTTCATCAGTGATTTAGATTATGACACAGAGAAAGTACACTCATAGAGTTTGCGGATGATACCAAGCTGGGAGGGGTTGCAAGTGTTGTGGAGAATAGGATTAAAATTCAAAATGAGCTGGACAAACTGGAGAAATAATGTGAAGTAAATAGGAGGAAATTCAATAACGACAAATGCAGACTACTCCACTTAGGAAGGAAGAATCAGTTGCACACATACAAAATGGAAAATCAGTGCCTGGGAAGGAGTACTCTGGAAAGGGATCTTAGGGTCATAGTGGATCAGAAGCTAAATATGAGTCAACAGTGTAACACTTGCAAAAATAGCAAACATAATTCTGGGATGTAAGAGCAAAAGTATTGTAAGCAAAAGACGAGAAGTAATTCTTCCTTTCTACTCCGCGTTGATTAGGACTCACCTGGAATATTGTGTCCAGTTCTGGGAGCCACATTTAAGGAAAAATGTGGACAAATTAGAAAAAGTCCAGAGAAGAGCAAAAAAAGTGATCAAAGATCATGAATACATGAGGTATGAGGGAAGATTGAAAAATTTTGGGCCTGTTTAGTGTGAAGAGAAGATTGAGAGGGACAGGATAACAGTTTCCAAGTATATAAAAGGTTGTGACAAAGAGGAGGGAGAGAAATAGCTCTCCTTAACTTCTGAGGATAGGACAAGAAGCAATTGCTTCAATTGCAGCAAGGGAGGTTTAGGTTGGACATTAGGAAAAACTTCCTGTCAGGGTGGTTAAGTGCTGGAATAAATTGCCTAGGAAGGTTGTGGAATCTCCATCATTGGAGATTTTTAAGAGCAGGTTAGACAAACACCAGTCATGGATGTTCTAGATCAGAGCCGTAAGTAGGTATTTTTGTGCCCGAGGCAAGAATATAAAATTGCGCCCTCCCTCAGAGCCAGCTCTTCGCAGCAATTCAGCGGCGGGATCCCTCAGTCCCTCTCAGAGGGAAGGGCCTGCCGCCGAATTGCCGCCGAAGAATGAATGAAGCGGCGGCGGTAGAGCCTGTGATTTTGAGGGGTCTAACTCATGATTTTTGACTACTTGGGCTGGTAATGTTGCTTCCCAGATGGTCTTTGGTTCCAGTCCAGTTCCAATCCAGAGAGGGACTCACAGGTTAAGAGAGGCGGGAGGTGCTGGATATCAGCAGTGGCCACTAGGGATCAGCATGTGTCCTGAGAATGCTGGGAGATCAGGTTTGCAAGGCAGGATCAGGGGTGGCAGGTTTGTAGAAATTTTGGTGGTGCCCTGAACCTGCTCCCACCCAAACTCCACCCCCCCCCCCCAACCGGCCAACGCTCTGGGAGGGAGTTTGGGTGATGGAGGAGGTCTGGGGTGCAGACCCTAGGCTGGGGCAGGGGATTGGGGTGCAGGCTCTGGGAGGGAGTTTGGGGATGGGGGGTGCGGAGGGAGGGGTGCAGGTCNGGGTGCTGGAGGGGCTCAGGGCTCGGGCAGAGGGTGCGGTGGGGGGTGAAAGCTCTGACTGTGGGTGTGTGCTCTGGGGTGGGGCAGGGCTGGGGATGAGTTTGGGGTGCAGACAGGCTGCTCGAGGCCAGAGGCCAGAGAGGAGGACTCCCCCCAGCCCTTTCCCTGCCGGCAGCAGCAAGCTCTGGGGGAGGAGCCCCATTTCCTGCCCTCCCCCACAGCAGCACACTCACCCCCACCACTGTCACTGCATGTGCTCCTAGGGCCCCTCTCAGGTCCAGGAATCACCTTCGCCTGCCCCGTGGTGGGTGCTGGGGGGTGCTGCGTGCGCCTCCTCCCCTGCTGTTGCCCTGACTGTAGCTTCACTGGGGGTGAGGGATGGGGTTGCCTCCTTGCCCAGCATGGGGCAGGAGTGGTGACTGCGGGCAGGGGGGGCCCCGTGCTGCTGGAGGGTCCCATTGGAAAAGGGAAGGGTCTGAGGGGGAAGGGCAGGCTCAGAGTCAGTCTGCCCTGGCAGTCAAGTTGGGGGGCACTAGGACCCTGCAGCAGCAGTTGCTGCAGGGAGGTAGCATGGAGCTTCTCTGCTCCGGGGCCAGGGAAGGGTGGTGGGGAGCCAATCAGGCCGGGAGACACTCTGGGGAGGCATGGGGGGGGGGGCGGCAGGTGGGGCCAGGGGGGAGATCACCTGGGTTATAAATATCTCCATGCCAGCAGCTTTTTTTTTCTCCTCTCCACCGCTTTCTGTGCCCTCCTGGCTTTGTGTGCCCGAGGCAAGTGCCTCACTCGCCTCGCCCTTGTTACTGCACTGGTCTAGATAATACTTAGTCATGTCTTGAGCGCAGGGGACTGGACTAGAAGACCTCTCAAGGTCCCTTCCAGTCCTACACTTCTATGATTCTATGATTCTTCCAAGTCCCTTTTTGTACCATGACTTCATATTGCAGGAACAGCAGATAAAAAGATTACATGTCCCACCAAGTATTTCTTCCATTCCCAGAAGATGAACCTACTCCACTAATCAGTTTTTTGATCTCACTACACAAAAGGAAAAATGTATCCAGACCAGCCTACCTGTTTCATAGATTCATAGATTTTAGGGCTGGAAGGGACCTTGAGAGGTCATCGAGTCCAGTCCCCTGTCCTCATGGCAAGACCAAATACTGTCTAGACCATCCCTGATAGACATTTATCTAACCTACTCTTAAATATCTCCAGAGATGGAGATTCCACAACCTCCCTAGGCAGTTTATTCCAGTGTTTAACCACCCTGAAAGTTAGGAACTTTTTCCTAATTTCCAACCTAAACCTCCCTTGCTGCAGTTTAAGCCCATTGCTTCTTGTTCTATCCTTAGAGGCTAAGATGAACACGTTTTCTCCCTCCTCCTTATGACACCCTTTTAGATACCTGAAAACTGCTATCACGTCCCCTCTTTTCCAAACTAAACAAACCCAATTCTTTCAACCTTCCTTCATAGGTCATGTTCTCTAGACCTTTAATCATTCTTGTTGCTCTTATCTGGACCCTCTCCAATTTCTCCACATCTTTCTTGAAATGCGGTGCCCAGAACTGGACACAATACTCCAGTTGAGGCCTAACCAGCTGTGACGTTATGAGTGTAATATAATATCTCATGACAGGGCCAGAAAGAGTTAATTAACTCACAGAATAACCTGACCCTAGGGATGAAACTTAAGGACTGGTTAGGAAGATAGGTAAATATATAAAGCTTTAAAACGCAAGTCTGCATTGTTAGAGATCTCAAGGGTAAATGTTTGCTCAGGTCTTCTGGTGTCAGCAAACAAGGCTTGTCTATATGTCTCTTTAAAGGTTGTAGTAACCTGTAGCTGAACTGTTTAATGGATAAATTAACCTGTGCTAATTGCCATGATGTTTAGAGGAAGGAGAATTAAGCCTGTTGTTTTCTCAGGCCAAAAGGCTGCTGGAAATGTATAAGAACCCTGGGACATGATCATACATCATCTCAGATCTGCTTTGGTTTCAAGAGGGAGGAACCTTAAGCCATAAGGATTGAGATCCCCAGTCTTTGACTGGAGCCACCCTGAATATGGACATTGGACTATAACCTATGGACTATTTCTAAAAGGACTTTTGGCAACTACAGGCTCACCTCTGCTATGTATCTAAACCTCAAGAATTGAATTCAAGTCTGTCTGTGTATTGATCTTTTAACCAACACTCTCTCTCTTTTATTTTTAAATAAATTTTAGCTTAGTTAATAAGAATTGGCTATAAGCGTGTATTTCGGGTAAGATCTAAGTTATAGTTGAACCTGGGTATGTGGCTGATCCTTTGGGATTGGAAGAACCTTTTCTTTTATATGATGAGATAAGATTCTCAGTAATCATCATCATATCTGACAGGTGTGTCTGGACGGAGGCCTGAGGCTGGGTACTTTAAGGGAACTGCGTTGTTTGGCCTTCTAAGTAACCAGTGAGGTACTATAGAAGTTGTTTTGTGCTGGCTTGGAAAATCTAAGTATTGGAATATCCACCAGCGTTTGGGGTTTGTCTGCCCCATTTTGTTTGCAGTTCACCCTGATTGAGTGACCTCAGCTGGCTCCAACAGGCAGCACCGTCACACCAGCGCAGAGTAGAGCGGAAGAATGACTTCTCGTGTCTTGCTCACAACACACCTGTTGATACATCCCAGAATCACGTTCGCTTTTTTTGCAACAGCATCACACTGTTGACTCATATTTAGCTTGTGATCCACTATAACCCCTAGATCCCTTTCTGCCGTACTCCTTCCTAGACAATCTCTTCCCATTCTGTATGTGTGAAACTGGTTGTTCCTTCCCATTGAGGGTGCTTCTTCTCGGATGGTGTAATTTAGCGTCGCTCCATGGAAGTCAGTGAACCTGAACCCCAGCTAAGGAGCTTGTCCTTAGTGATTTCTTTGGAGAAAAGCAAAGTCTCTGTTTATTCATTAGCAAGTATTAATGACTCCCAAGGCTTCGGAGGAGTAGCCGTGTTAGTCTGTATCAGCAAAAACAACGAGGAGTCCTTCTGGCACTTTAGAGACTAACAAATTTATTTGGGCATAAACTTTCCTTAACCACCTTATCAGCCTAAACCATACCATCCTCCATAACGGCCTCCATAGCCCCCCCAACCAAATGAGCCCCCGAAACCGGGTCCGACCACAGGTGCGCCTACGGCTCCCACTGCACTGTGCTGAGGGAAATTGCTGAGAATTGGTCCTGGGAGGGTCACGACGACCAGTGAGGGTCTGATCACCACTTCGGAGTCCTGTCACTGCCTAATGCACGGCTGGTTGCAGGTACCAGTGACTGGACAGGGCCGGGCCACCCCACATTCTGGATAGCACAGGCTGGAGAAAGTCATCTTTCTGGGATGGAGGTAAACCTGAAACGCACAACAGGGACTAGAGTCAAAAGAAGGTACAAGTGCCGGTGGAAGAAAGGCTTCAAAGCAGGTATCTTTTCATGTGATGTGTATTTATAACTGCCTCTGTATTTTCCACTCCATGCATCTGAAGATGTGGGTTTTAGCCTACGAAAGCTTATGCCCAAGTAAATTTGTTAGTCTCTAAATTGCCACAAGGACTCCTTGTTGTTTTTCCCAAGGTTTGGAAACTCAAAGAAAAACACTGTGAAACCAGACTCAACTGGTTTGCATGCAGAGGTTAAATCCTCAAACGAAAGGATCCAATTACCATGATCCCAGTCAGATTCTCTTTGAGAAATCTCTAAAATGGACACATAATCCCAGGTGTCCAGCATAGAAATAGTTACCCTTAATCCAGTTGGTGTTTTTTTAGACAAAGTTGTTGGGAGGGAACTTTAGTGCGAGTGGACAAGAGGCGTAGAAAGAGGATATAGGAACAAATACATGACCATGAACATAGGGACTAAGGCCACTTCTCCTCTCTCTCTCGGGCCCCGTGCAGACCTCGCTGCAATAGTAACCAAGCTTTGAAGCCTTTCTTCCACCGGCACTTGTACCTTCTTTTGACTCTAGTCCCTGTTGTGCGTTTCAGGTTTACCTCCATCCCAGGAAGATGACTTTCTCCAGCCTGTGCTATCCAGAATGCGGGGTGGCCCGGCCCTGTCCAGTCACTGGTACCTGCAACCAGCCGTGCATTAGGCAGTGCCAGGACTCCGAAGTGGTGATCAGACCCTCACCGGTTGTCGTGACCCTCCCAGGACCAATTCTCAGCAATTACCCTCAGCACAGTGCAGTGGGAGCCGTAGGAGCACCTGTGGTCGGACCCGGTTTCGGGGGCTCATTTGGTTGGGGGGGCTATGGAGGCCGTTACGGCGGATGGTATGGTTTAGGCTGATAAGGTGGTTAAGGCGGTCCTTACGGTTATGGGGGATTAGGCGGTTACCTGGGCGGTTACGGTTCCGGGGGAATATGTGGTTCCGGGGTATCTTGCCATAGGTACCTCAGTGGAAGCTGTTGGCCTTGCTAAACCCAGCAGGAACATCCGTGGAAGAAGAAAAGAATTGAACAGCAAGATACAGATTCACCCCTGACTTTTTGGGCATAGCTTTCAGAAGTGCTGGGCAAACGGGGCTCCAGCTGAACTCAGTGGGAGCTGTGTGTGCTCAGCACCTTGGTCTGAGAGCCATGCTGCATTTCTAATGTTACGCTTTATGACTCTTTCTGCCAATGCTTTCCCACCCGTGTGCTGATTCTCTTTTTCACATGTGGACTCATTCTCAATTACACTCCAGCTTTTTACACTAACCCTGCAGGGTGAAGGCAACAGGGTCCTGAAGATAGGCATCATTTACATTTATTATCACTTTAAGTCCCTTGAGAGTGGGAAAAAGAGACCTTGCTGTCAAGGAGGATTAGGCCCTACTTGTTTTATCCTTTCCATTACTACGTACCTCTAGCATCTTGCTTTGACCTTTGCTGCGGCAGATGTCTAATGGAGAAGCTACGAAGTCTCTGCTTCTCTTTGGCTTTGTCTCATTTCCCACCGACTGGGGTAAAACAATACATTTAAAATGGTTACAAAGGGGACTTTTTTGTCAACCTCTGCAGCTGTAGCAATGCAAAAAGAACATTGTGTCTGTAATACATCCCATTGAGGCGTGTAATCGGTCATCGCCCTTCTTGAAACACTGGAATTACATTCTTTCTGCTCTGTAATATTTCTTCCTGCAACTGTGTATTGCCAATTTCATTTGCATTAAAAACTATTTTGCATCATAATATCAGTCTTCTGGTTCTCTTTGTTCCTCCCTCCTTTTTTGAAAATCACACTGGACGAAATTCCTCCCTGTGAAGCTGGCAGCACCGGTCACGTCTCCATTTGCACCTTTTCCAGGCCATTGAGTGATAGACGCCCTTGACATGGTTTCATAGCATTGTGAGTGCCATCCGTAACAGGGTGGAATTCCTGCTTGCATTACCTGTTTCATCATAGAGTCTTTTCCTTCAAAAACTTACCCAGATTTTCACTTTAAAGAATGCAAGTTTTTCCTTTGGTTTCAAAAATACCAATCACGGTACGTGTCTGCATGAGTTTTTGCAGGATAACTGCCCAGGTTTTTGTAAATGTCACCTTGCCTCAGTGATCACAGCTCAAAATACCACATTCAGTACAAACTTCTGAGAAATAGAGCAGACTCACCCCACCCTGTTGGTTATTCTGTCATTAGATTATACCAAGCCAGTAACAAAAGTAAACTTCTGTCTCACCCCACTGGTTAACAAGAAGTAAAAAAATGCAGTCTTCTTAGGCATTCCAGCCCTAATTTCACCACCCCGACATCAGACTTTATGATGAGTGGTTATTAAAAACTAGTGTCATCATATAGAAGGGTTTATTAATCCCAAGAGATCAGCCAGAGAGCCAGGCCAATATATAACTCAGATATTACCCAATAATCACGGTGCTGCCAATGCTTTAGGAACTAAAATTGAAAGGTTTATTAATTAAAGAAAAGAAGAAGAGAGTTAAAATGGTTAATAGATCATATACATTCAAGTGTTGCAATGTTCTTACATCCGATTTGTGGCAATGATGGTATAGGCTGCTGGCTTGTAAAGTTTTGCTGGTAACTTCCAAAATATTGGAAGGTCCCCAGTACATAGTTCAGTCTGATCCTTTCAGTTGTAAATCCATAGTCCAGAGAACAAGGGCAGGAAAGAAGCAAAATGGAGTCATCCCAAGGATCCTTTGCCACATGCCTGGAAATTTTCTGGTTCAAAACACAGCTCACAGCCTCTGTTTTTGGAAAGTTACTGGCACAAGCTGGAGTCCCGGGTCACATGAGAATATCATAGGTCCTTATATGGCCTCTTGACTCACGGGGGGGTAGCCATTAGCCCCTTGAAGGCTGAAGCGTCAGTAAGAAGAGCCATCTGGGCGGGATGAGTTTCTTCTATGGCCCATTGTGATAGATAATGGTCTTTGATGGGCCATCAACACAAAGCTGTCTAGCCTAGATGTCAATCTTATCTGGTAGGTTTTGCCCAGGAATACAGCACATATGTAAGTTACCAGTGCATAGCCGTACATGGGATACTTTGTACAAGATTTCTTGCAGTTATCTAACAGTGGCAATATCATTGATATAAATGGTCTTATTTCAATCCTACACCATCACAGTAAGGAAAAGAAAAGTCACCACCAAATGGCTTGGTTAATGCAAGGTTAACGCGAGCCCCAATCTCTTGAATGGCAGAGCAACTTTCAAGACAGGATGCCTTTGCTTCTAGAGTGCTTTGAAAGTTTGTCTCTTTACTAGAAATCTCATCTGAATCTGAACTCCACAAATAACCCTCCATGTTCTACAGAGCTTGCCTTCCCCAGGCTTTGGGTGTTTTAGCAGGGTTTATTCCTTCAGACGAAGACTGGGAAATCTTTACTAACCTGGCCATTTGTTGCTTGATTTGGAGCCCTCTGATGAAATCAGTCCCCATTTCTGTTGAGTCTGAACTTTTGATGAGCTTAAACTTAACCCAGACTTGATGTCTCTGCCTGAAACTTTTAATCAAAGCTCTGACCTGCGAACTACTCATGACACCCCCCCTCCCCTTAAGTAGCCATCTCCCCTTATGTCTTTTTAAATTTACATTTTAACCTGTTTTATCCTGTAGAATCTTGATTGATTATGCATGACCATTATGATCTGTTAATCACTTTGTTTACTTCTGTGTATAAATATTGATTCTCATCCCTAATAAACTGGCCACACTTACTCCGAAGCTTTTTGAGATAAGGATAGTGTGAGCCCGTTGATCAACGAAGTGTTGTCTGGTCTCTGACAGATTGTGAGCCCCATGCCAACTCCGCACGAACTCGGGTGCTGGAGAGGTGAGTAAGGACTTGCTTTTTACCTAACATTTCCATTCCTATCTCTCCTCCAGGTGTGACGTTATTGACATGAACTGTGACCGTATAGATCATTGTTGCAACCAAGGTCCTCTAGTTGCACCAAATCTTGTACAAAGGAGGCCAAGTAAGGTGTATATGAAAAGGTTATGATTTGCTGGTTATGATTATGCTATATGCATGTATCATTTTTGTATTTAAAGTTATAAGTATTGGCTCTATACTGTCTTTATTTCTAACTTGTGCTATGCTTCTGGGTGACACCCTAGACAGTTTGGCATCAGCACTGCCTAGCCTGCTTGATGGCCCATTAAGGACCATCAGCTATACAATTGACCCATTGAGAGAGGGCAGATACACCTTATGACTCAGCAAGGCATGTAGGAAAATGCCTATGGAGAGAACTCTAAGGTTTTCAAGCCATGTGCTGGGCAGCTTGTGTTTGAAACAAAGGAAGCACAGGCCGCATGGCAAGAGGATATAAAAGGCAGCTGCATCTCCTCCATTTTGTCTTCAATCCTGCTTCTTACCTCTGGAGGAACTTTGTTACAAATTGAAGCTCTGAACAATGGACTGAATGACCCATCCTAATCTGTGGATGTACTCCAGAGACTTGATTTGAGCCTGCAGTTTATTCCATCATTGCTACAAGCCTGAACCAAGAACTTTGCCATTACTGTATGTAATTGATTCCTTTAACCAATTTCAGCTCTCATCTACATTTCTATCTTTTTATGAATAAACCTTTATATTTTAGATTCTAAAGGATTGGCAACAGCGTGATTTGTGGGTAAGATCTGATTTATATATTAACCTGGGTCTGGGGCTTGGTCCTTTGGGATCGGGAGATCCTTTTTTCTTTACTGGGGTATTGGTTTTCATAACCATTCATCCCCATAAGGAGCAGTGCCAGTGGTGATACAAAAGAACTGGAGTATAGGAGGGAATTGCTTGTATGACTTCTGGTTAGCGAGTGGGGTAAAACCAAACTCCTTTCTGTTTAGCTGGTTTGGCGTGCCTTAATATTAAAGGACCTCCAGCCTTGGGCTGTGACTGCCCTGTTCTAAGCAATTTGTCCTGAATGGATACTCTCAGTAGTGTCCCGCCAGAGGCCACGTTTTTATACCAGGTGCTAAGGATGAATGTTCAAACCTATGTATCTCCAGCATGTAATTTTGAGAGCATTTTGAATAATAAACTGTCAACATAATTATGGAGTCAGCAGCTCTCTTTCAGAATAATTCTCCACTTTCCAGGACATTCTTCTCTTCTTCTCTGCTGGGACCTCCAGTTACATGTAGCACTTAGCATCCATCTAGAAAGCCATCTTTTATGAGAATGTAATGGGGGTGCAAATTCAACTGGATCTGCTCCTGGACATCAACTTTACACCCACTTTGCAATGCTGGAGATGAGCTGACAAGATCTAGGGCAATGGGGCAGAAATAGTTCAGCTTCATGTTGAGATTTTGGATTTCATTGCTTCAATAAAACTCAGTGAAATTAATCTTCACATTCTTTTTCCTCATGTGTTTACTAGCTGGTCAGCAGCAATGTCCACTGCTTGGTCAAATGACATGACCTAAAGTTGATTTCACAACACACCTGACTCCGTTCTGCCCATATAGACAAATTACACTATGCCAACGTCATCTGCAGGAGTCAGGAATCTCATGTGTGATATGAAGAGATTCATGCCCAGACTATTCATTCCGTACAAGAATCTCATTTTTTTTTTAGGTAACTGTCACTAACTACACTCTATATTACTGGAAAGACAAAGGAGCAAATAATTAAGAAATCAATTTGCAGAAACCTTAATATAATATATGGAGATATACCTATCTCATAGAACTGGAAGGGACCTTGAAAGGTCATCAAGTCCAGCCCCCTGCCTTCGCTAACAGGACCAAATACTGATTTTGCCTGAGATCCCTAAGTGGCCCCCTCAAGGGCTGAACTCACAACCCTGGGTTTAGTAGGCCAATGCTCAAACCACTGAGCTATCCTCCCCATCACCTTGAAGATAATAAGGTGATAGGTAAGAATCAGCATGGATTTATAAAGAACAAATTGTGTCAAAACAGCCTAATAGCTTTCTTTCACAGGGTAACAAGCCTTGTGGATAGGCGGCAAGCTATATATGTGGTACATCTTAATTTTAGTAAACCTTTTTATACTTTCTTGCATGACCTTCTCATAAAGAAACTAGAGAACATAACAATAAGAATGGCCATACTGGGTCAGACCAAGGGTCCATCCAGCCCAGTATCCTGTCTACCAACAGTGACCATTGCCAGGTGTCCCAGAGGGAGTGAACCTAACAGGTAATGATCAAGTGATCTCTCTCCTGCCATCCATCTCCACCCTCTGACAAACAGAGGCTAGGGACACCATTCCTTACCCATCCTGGCTAAGAGCCATTAATGGACTTAACCTCCATGAATTTATCTAGTTCTCTTTTAAACCCTGTTATAGTCCTAGCCTTCACAACCTCCTCAGGCAAGGAGTTCCACAAGTTGACTGTGCGCTGTGTGAAGAAGAACTTCCTTTTATTTGTTTTAAACCTGCTGCCCATTAATTTCATTTGGTGGCCCCTAGTTCTTATATTATGGGAACAAGTAAATAACTTTTCCTTATTCACTTTCTCCACACCACTCATGATTTTATATACCTCTATCATATCCCCCCTTAGTCTCCTCTTTTCCAAGCTGAAAAGTCCTAGCCTCTTTAATCTCTCCTCATATGGGACCCGTTCCAAACCCCTAATCATTTTAGTTGCCCTTCTCTGAACCTTTTCTAATGCCAGTATATCTTTTTTGAGATGAGGAGACCACATCTGTACGCAGTATTCAAGATGTGGGCGTACCATGGATTTATATAAGGGCAATAAGATATTCTCTGTCTTATTCTCTATCCCTTTTTTAATGATTCCTAACATCCTGTTTGCTTTTTTGACTGCCGCTGCACACTGCGTGGACATCTTCAGAGAACTATCCACGATGACTCCAAGATCTCTTTCCTGATTAGTTGTAGCTAAATTAGCCCCCATCATATTGTATGTATAGTTAGGGTTATTTTTTCCAATGTGCATTACTTTACATTTATCCACATTAAATTTCATTTGCCATTTTGTTGCCCATCTTTTTGAAGTTCTTCACAGTCTGCTTTGGTCTTAACTATCTTGAGCAGTTTAGTATCATCTGCAAACTTTGCCACCTCACTGTTTACCCCTTTCTCCAGATCATTTATGAATAAGTTGAATAGGATTGGTCCTAGGACTGACCTTTAGGGAACACCACTAGTTACCCCTCTCCATTCTGAGAATTTACCATTAATTCCTACCCTTTGTTCCCTGTCTTTTAACCAGTTCTCAATCCATGAAAGGATCTTCCCTCTTATCCCATGACAACTTAATTTACATAAGAGCCTTTGGTGAGGGACCTTGTCAAAGGCTTTCTGGAAATCTAAGTACAGTATGTCCACTGGATCCTCCTTGTCCACATGTTTGTTGACCCCTTCAAAGAACTCTAATAGATTAGTAAGACACGATTTCTCTTTACAGAAACCATGTTGACTTTTGCCCAACAATTTATGTTCTCTATGTGTCTGGCAATTTTATTCTTTACTATTGTTTCAACTAATTTGCCCAGTACTGACGTTAATTACCAGTCTGTAATTGCCAGGATCACCTCTAGAGCCCTTTTTAAATATTGGCATTACATTAGCTATCTTCCAGTCATTGGGTACAGAAGCTGATTTAAAGGACAGGTTACAAACCATAGTTAACAGTTCCGCAATTTCACATTTTAGTTCTTTCAGAACTCTTGGGTGAATGCCATCTGGTCCCGGTGACTTGTTACTGTTAAGTTTATCAATTAATTCCAAAACCTCCTCTAGTGACACTTCAATCTGTGACAATTCCTCAGAAATACAACCTAGAAGGTAGGTGCATAAGTGATTGGAAAAACGTTCCCAGAGAGTAGTCAAGCTGGAAAGGCATATCAAGTTGGGTCACACAGGGATCAATTCTGGATCCTATTCTGTTCAATAGCTTCATCAATGATTTAGATAATGGCATTGAGAGTACACTTATAAAGTGTGCGGACGATACCAAGCTGGGAGGGGTTGCAAGTGCTTTAGAGGATCTGATTAAAATTAAAATTTAGCTGGACAAACTGGAGAAATGGTCTGAAGTAAAAAAAAAAAGGATGACATTCAATAATGACAAAGCAAAGTACTCCACTTAGGAAGGAACAATCAATTGCACACACAAAAAATGGGAAATGACTCCCTAGGAAGGAGTGCTGAGGAAAGTTATCAGGGGGTCATAGTAAATCAGAAGCTAAATATGAGTCAACAGTATAACACTGTTGCAAGTAAAGCAAACATTATTCTGGGATGTATGAGCAGGAGTGTTGTAAGCAAGACACAAGAAGTAATTCTTCCGTTCTACTCCACACTGATTAGGCCTCAACTGGAGTATTGTGTCCAGTTCTGGGAACCATATTTCAAGGAAAAGGTGGACAAATTGGAGAAAGTCCAGCAAAGAGCAACAAAAATGATTAAAGGTCTAAAATATATGACCTATAAGGGAAGATTGAAAAAATTGGGTTTATTTGGTGTGAAGAGAAGACTATGGGTGGACATGACTACGTTTCTCAAGTACATAAAAGGTTGTTACAAGGAGGAGGGAGAAAAATTGTTCTCTTTAACCTGAGGCTAGGACAAGAAGCAATGGGCTTTAATTGCAGCAAGGGCAGTTTAGGTAGGACATTAGGAAAAACTTCCTAACTATATTGCCTAGGGAGGTTGTGGAATCTTTATCACTGGAGATTTTCAAGAGCAGGTTAGACAAATATATGTCAGGGATGGTCCAGATAATACATAGTCCTGTCTTGGTTGCAGGGTACCTTGAGGTGCCTTCTAATCCTGCGATGCAATGACTCTATGATTCTTGTAAAAAAGACCATGGATGTGTAACGGCGACAAACCCCAGTCATCGGTGGGTAGAATCGAACCTGGGACCTCTGGAGCTTAGTGCATGAGCCTCTACGGCAAGAGCTAAAAGCCATATGCCTCTTAGCTAAGCTTGTAGTGTAGACTCATTAATCTTTCTCTCTAAGTGGTCTCGGTGCCACTAGATGGGACAGAACACCACACCCAAAAGGTGTGTGGATTACAGATGTACTATGGCTGGATATTGCAGGAACTACAGATAAAAAGATTACATTTCCCACTACATTTTTCTTGAACATTTTTTTGGCTCTCCGTTGCAAGAAGATGAACATATTACACTAATCAAATTTTTTATTTGACTACACAAAAGGAAAGATTTATCCACACTTTTCGGTATCTTTAGGGACATGATACAATACTCAGGTGGTGAGGGCAGTGTGGGGCAGCTCTGTACCTTGGGAGAACGCCCAGCACCCCCATGTTCATCCTTGTAAAATGATTGTGTGGTATCCAATGCAAAGTTTGTCATGTTGGGTGTCTTCGGAAGGCTCATGATGGACTGAGCATTGTTGCTACAGTAATATTATAGTAATGTTATAGGTTATAATTTCATGTATGTAGTGATGAGGCTGAAAATGTGTCCTCGAGGTTTAAAATAAGCCCAGGCAAAAACTCTCCAAGAGCAGAGAGGCAGTTCACACCTCATCAGGGCAGGTATGGGACAAACCCAGTCCAGCCTCACAGGAACAAAGGACACTGGCCTAGGCTGCAACAAAAGGTTCTGTTGGACTCTCGAGTGAGTCACCCCCCTTCCTTTGGCCAGTTTGGGTCTGCGATGAGGTAATGCTCACCTGACCAGGGGGGAGGGGGCAGGGCAAAGCCAAGAGGGAAGAAAGAACATGATAAAAGGAAGAGACGTTTGCCAGGCTCTCTCTCTCTTCCACCTACATCTACAGACACCACAACAAGCGACTGAAGCACTGATCAAAGGGGAGAGTCTGGCTGAAGAGCAACCAGCCAGCCTGTGGTGAGAAGCATCTCAGTCTGTAAGGGCATTGAAAGTGTTAAGATCAGCTTAGAATGCATTTTACTTTTATTTCATTTGACCAAATCTGACTTGTTGCGCTTTGACTTATAATCACTTAAAATATTTCTTTGTAGTTAATAAATCTGTTTGTTTATTCTACCTGAAGCAGTGCGGTTGGTTTGAAATGTGCCAGAGACTCCCCTTGGGATAACAAGCCTGGTACATACCAATTTCTTTGTTAAATTGATGAACTCATATAAGCTTGCAGCATCCAGCGGGCATAACTGGACACTGCAAGACAGAGGTTCCTAGGGTTGTGTCTGGGAGCGGAGATATTGGCTAGTGTCATTCGGTTGCAAGTAGCTGGGAGCAGCTTACATGCCAGAGGCTGTGCGTGAACAGCCCAGGAGTGGGGGTTCTCACAGCAGAGCAGGGTCAGGCTGGCTCCCAGAGTCAAGGATTGGAGTGACCTAGCAGATCATTGGTCCAGATAACACTAGTGGGGAACGTCACAGGGAGATTTAGCTGTCTGGCCATGGGCTTTGTGTAAGAGCAATACAGCTCTAATCTTCTATATCAGACCATACCTAAGAACCCCTCCTTGGAAAGGAAGAACATAGAAGCATAGAATATTAGGGTTGGAAGAGACCTCAGGAGGTCATCTAGTCCAACCCACTGCTCAAAGCAGGACCTAATCCCAACTAAATCATCCCAGCCAGGGCTTTGTCAAGATGGGCCTTAAAAACCTCTAAGGATGGAGATTCCACCATCTCCCTAGGTAACCCATTCCAGCGCTTCACCACCCTCCTAGTGAAGTAGTGTTTCCTAAGATCCAACCTAGACCTCCCCCACTGCACCTTTAGACCATTGCTCCTTGTTCTTTCATCTGCAACCACTGAGAACAGCTGAGCTCCATCCTCTTTGGAACCCCCCTTCAGGTAGTTGAAGGCTGCTATCAAATCCCCCCTCATTCTTCTCTTCTGCAGACTAAACAAGCCCAGTTCCCTCAGCCTCTCCTCGTAAGTCATGTGCCCCAGGCCCCTGGTCATTTTTGTTGCCCTTCGCTGGACTCTCTCCAATCTGTCCACATGCTTTCTGTAGTGGGGGCCCCAAAACTGGACGCAATACTCTAGATGTGGCCTCGCCAGTGCCGAATAGAGGGGAATAATCACTTCCCTCGATCTGCTGGCAAAGCTCCTACTAATGCAGCCCAATATGCCGTTAGCCTTCTTGGCAACAAGGACACAGTGCTGACTCATCTCCAGCTTCTCATCCACTGTAATCCCCAGGTCCTTTTCTGCAGAACTGCTCCTTAGCCAGTCAGTACCCAGCCTGTAGCGGTGCATGGGATTCTTCCGTCCTAAGTGCATGACTCTGTACTTGTCCTTGTTGAACCTCATCAGATTTCTTTTGGCCCAATCTTCCAATTTGTCTAGGTCATGCTGGACTCTATCCCTACCCTCCAGTGTATCTACCTCTCCCGCCAGCTTAGTGTCATCCACGAACTTGCTGAGGGTGCAATCTATCCCATCATCCAGATCATTAATAAAGATGTTGAACAAAACCGGCCCCAGGACCGACCCCTGGGGCACTCCACTTGATACCGGCTGCCAACTAGACATCGAGCCATTTATCATTACCCGTTGAGCCTGATAATCTAGCCAGCTTTCTATCCACCTTATAGTCCATTCATCCAATCCATACTTTTTTAACTTGCTGTCAAGAATACTGTGGGAGACCATATCAAAAGCTTTGCTAAAGTCAAGATATATCACATCCACTGCTTTCCCCATATCCACAGAGCCAGTTATCTCATCATAGAAGGCAATCAGGTTGGTCAGGCATGACTTGCCCTTGGTTAATCCATGTTGACTGTTCCTGATCACCTTCATCTCCTCCAAATGCTTCAAAATGGTTTCCTTGAGGACCTGCTCCATGATTTTTCCAGGGACTGAGGTGAGGCTGACCGGTCTCTAGTTCCCTGGATTCTCCTTCTTCCCTTTTTTAAAGATGGGCACTATATTTGCCTTTTTCCAATCATCTGGGACCCCCAATCGCCACAAGTTTTCAAAGATAATGGCCAATGGCTCTGCAATCACATCAGCCAATCCTCTCAGCACCCTCGGATGCATTCGGTCTGGACCCATGGACTTGTGCATGTCCAGCTTTTCTAAATAGTCCTTAACCTGTTCTTTCACCACTGAGAGCTGCTCACCTCCTCCCCAGACTGTGTTGCCCAGGACAGCAGTGTGGGAGCTGCCCTTGTCTGTGAAGACCGAGGCAAAAAAAGCATTCAGTACTTCAGCTTTTTCCACATCACCTGTCACTAGGTTGCCTCCTCCCATTCATTAAGGGTCCCACACTTTCCCTGACCTTTTTCTTGTTGCTAACATACCTGTAGAAACTGCTCTTGTTACCCTTCACATCCCTTGCTAGCTGCAACTTCAGTTGTGTTTTGGCCTTCCTGATTACACCCCTGCGTGCTCGAACAATATTTTTATACTCCTCCCTAGTCATCTGACCAAGTTTCCATAGGCATTGCTACAGAAGATCAGACCTCTCTCCCACAGCAGTCAGTACCAGATGCTTCATAGAGAAGGGCAAGAAACCCAGCAGAACACAGGTATTTAATACCTGCCTGTAGAGGAACTTTTTCACTATCCTCCCTCAATCAGATCGATCTCCATGACTGAACGATACCAGGGGCGGCAGGTTTGTATAATTGTTGGTGGTGTCCAGAACAGGTCCAAGTCCCGACCCCCCCTAACCTCCCCCCCACACACACACACACACCTGCTTTGTAAGCCAATATATATTTTTTTAAATAATGTAAAAATGGACTGGACCCTAAGTGTTTAACAGTTTCCCTATATTGCACGATGTGGCGGGTGTGGGGCGAGGAGGGCTCTGTCTGGGGGTGCGGGCTCTGGGGTGGGGCTGGGGATGAAGGGTTTGGGGTGTGGGAGGGGGATCAGGGCTAGGGCAGAGGGTTACGGTGTGGAGGGATGAGGGTTCTGGCTGGGGCTGGGGATAAGGGGTTTGGGGTGGGGGGGGCTCAGGGATAGGGCAGAGGGTTACGTTGTGGGGGTGAGGGCTGCGGGGTAGGGCTGGGGATGAGGGGTTCACAGTGCAGGAGAGGGCTCAGGGTGGGGCAGAGGGTTGGAGTGCAGGGGTGAGGGCTACAGGGTAGGTTCGAGGATGAGGGGTTCACGGTGCAGGAGGGGGCTCAGGGTGGGGCAGAGGGTTGGGATGCGGGAGGGGTGAGGGCTCTGGCTGCAGGTGCGGACTCTGGGGTCAGGCGGGGCTGGGGATGAGCAGTTTGGGGTGCAGGCAGGCTGCCCCGGGGTTGTGGCCAGAGAGGAGGACTCCATAGTCCCCCCCCCCCCCGGCAGCAGCGAACCCGGCACCTTCACTGCACATGCTACTAGGGGCCGGGTCCCTCTCAGGTCCAGGAAGCCTCCCCTGTGGTGGGTGCCAGTGGGGGAGGGGGCTGCCATCACATGTGACCTCCTGCCCTGCTGCAGCCTGCGGCCCCTCACCGTAGCCTCACGGGGTATGGGGCTGCCCCTTGCCCAGCGTGGGGCAGAAGTGGTGGCTGCGGGTGGGGGGAGGCACAGATCACATGGTCAGACACTCACCCAATCCCCAGCAGCTGCTCAGGTGAGGTCCAGACTCTGTTTCTCGGAAGCCCCCTTGGCGTCACCTCCTGGTGGGTGCCGGGGAAGGGGAGGGCTGCCCCATGTGTGCGTCTCCTCCCCTCCTCAGGTGCAGCAGCCACCTCAGCCTGCCGCCAGTGCCGCTCTTGTGCTTTAGGCAGCAGCGACCGGCGGCAGTGGCAAGAGAGCGCAGCGTGGAGCGCCATGGCAGCCGCCCGCTTGAGGCAGGGACGCTCTGGGGCCAGCCGGAGGTGCACGGTGGCAGCAGGCGGGGGCCGGGGGACACTCCGGGGGAGGCATGCGAGGGGCAGCAGGCAGGGCCTTGGGAGAGACCCGGCTCCGAACATTGGTGGAGCCGGGCCCCTGGGCCCTGAATATTCCTGGAGCTTGGACACTACGGGCACATACAACTCGCCACCCCTGAGCGATACCATGAAGCACAACAGTTTATATCCTTGCCAAATTTGAAGAAATGCAGTAACTCCATTTGCTCTNTTCATCCTTCTTAAACATGGGAGACCAGAACTGCACACAGTACTCCAAATGAGGTCTCACTGCAAGCACCATTCTATGCACATCACCAAGAGGCACATCTCAACTCATCCCTCTCCTGTGACATACAATAAAGCATTTCCAGCTGCAGCATGAAAGACCTGAACTGCTGAGGAATAAACCTTTTGTCATTAAGGAATGAGACTTTCACCGCCACATCACAAGCTTCATTGAGAACAAATACCCAACTATCTCCAGTGTTCCCCTCTAAAATATCTACTTAATTCTTTTTTAAATGGGAAGGCCTTCAAACTCTGATCCTTTGAATTCCAGTGGGAGCATTTTATGCAAGACTCCTGACATAAGAGAACGGGACATGGGCTAAATCAGTCACTATTCTAGTGATCTCACTTCCGCACTCAGCTAAACCTACCTCTTTCCAAAGGAGCCATTGATTTTAGATGCATGACAGGACAGTCTGCAGGCCCATTTTTCTGAAGTGTGGAGAACCCAAAACTCCCATTGTAGTTAACAGGAGCTGTTCGTACTCAACATTTTCTGATAACAGGCCACAAGCTTTCCTGAACTGTGCACCAACACTGGAGGTATCCAAACCTGGAGGACATTTTTGGCCAAGTGATGTGGAAGCCTTTGGTGATATTAAAAGATAACGAATGGAAGAGCAATTAAACCAGAAGACCAATAGTGTGATGTAGTATATATTTAAATTTTAAATAAAGGAGCAATTGAAAATTGTCAGACTAAAGAATAAAGAAAGAAAGCAGAGTACCAAGACTATATTTCCATGGTTTCATGAAGGTCTGTATCCTGTCAAAAGCTCCAAAGTGGTGTATTTCTCACACAGACCTCTTACTTCTTCATTTTAGCTATAGAGTTTGACACTCAAGTCTGTTTGCCATCATTTTTAATTACTTGTTTCAACCTGGTCAGTCTCAGCTAAAACAAAACACAGTAAAAGCAGAAGTTCAAAAAGCTTCTCCGTTCTGTATCTGCTGTTAGAACATTTAAAGGAAGAAAGAGATGGTCCATATTCATGGATAGGAGATAACCTAGCCTAATTCTCATTGACACTAAAACCTTCGACACTGCTCTGGCATGGGAAAGAAGCATTGAAGTGAATGTAGATGTGAGTAACATACACCTTAACGCTGCTCCATTTGTACTTTACAGAATGGTGTTAAAAACCACAGTATAGTTGAGAATTGTCATTCATTTCCTGGTTCTTCTTTTCCCCATGGATAAGGTACCAATGGCCCCATCGCTATCCACCCCCTAACTCTGCATTCCCACACAACCATATAGACCCCTGTGAGCACAGAGCCCCTCCTAACTGTATGGGCCCCCATAACCGTATAATCTCCCATAACCACTAGGACCCCGGTTACCATATAATCCTCCATAATGTTATAAGCCTCTATCAGCACATGTGCCCCCATCAGCACATCCAATGTCAGCTGCACCTGAGGATCCCACTCTGCTTTCCTGAGGGAAAGAGCTGAGAATTGCTCCTGGGAATATTACGACAGCCGGTGGGGGTTGGATCAGCACTGTGGAGTCAGGACACTGCCTTACGTCTGGCTTGTTACAGCTGTTGAGCATGCTTTGTGGCATGTCACTGCACACGTTTGTAAAGCAAGACATCTTTCTGCCATGGAGATAAATCTGAAACATGCAGCAGGCAAGACAGTAAACTGAAGAGACATGGGTCAGTGGAACAAAAAATGTTAATGATAAGCTCCCATTGCAATTGAGGTCATGTAGAGACAGGAAGGAAGGAAGGAAGGAAGGAAGGACCTAACGAGCTCTTTGAATTCTTGTTATTCTCTTTGTCATGAAAACATCCTGTCTCTAAGTACAAATATATCTATCTATCATTAATGCTTGGGATTTTGAGTCCATAAAAATATATCCCACAGAACATGGCTGCGATAGCATTAATACTGCTAGTTTCCTTGTTAGGATGTAACCTCTATGTGAGCAGAAGATGGTCCCAAGATTGTGGGGAATTTTCCTGGCTTATACACTCCCCCAGTTGAATTGGATAGCAAAAAAATCTGAGTCCTCACTCCCACTCCCTTTACCCGAAGGCTGCCTGACCTCAGGACTCCCCTTCCACTCTCCTGTGTGGCAAAGTCCTCGTAATCCTGACAAGACTGGGCCCAGGATTCCTGGAGGACTCGACCTGCAGTCTTGTCATGGACACTTAGGACAGGGGTAGGGTGTCCCCACACCGGGGTGCTCTCTTCACACCAGATGCTTCCCTGACCCACTGATCATTGCATAGAGTTCAAAGCAAAAGCAATTTATTAAACAGCAACTAACAAATAAATAAGGAAAAATGGGAAAGGTTAAAGGAACAAGTCGCCGCACCCTGTGAGCTGAGGGACACCACAAACAGCCATCTCTGGAGTGTAAGGGCAGTTCACAGTCTGTTCCTCACATGCACCAGGCCTCCTGCCCAGTCCCTGGCTGTGCTGCAGGGATGCTGCGGGTCGGACACTTGCTCTGGCGGTTCCCACCCGCCCTCAGGCTCTAGGTGGCAGGACCCTTCTTCACAGCATCAGGCCCCATGTCGGGGTCATGATCCCCGTCTTGGCTGGGGCATCTCCCTGTGCTGCACCCTCTGCCCAGGGTCCCCCCCACTCTCCCCAGCTGCTCACCGCACCCGGCTCCGGACGGCTCCAGCCCCAGCTCCAGCTCCACTCTGCCTCAGCATGGCTGCGGCTCTGCCTCCAGCTCAGCTCTGGCTGCTGCTCTCGCCTTAGCTGGGCCCCGCGCTGGCTCAGGCAGCTCCCGCTCACACGGAGGACGGGACCCCGGGCTCCTGACTCCCTCATTGGCCTGCCCGCCCTGTCAATCAGGCTGACCTGCAGTGTTGGGCTCTCGCCATTGCCCCTGGGGACTGTCAGTCTCAGGATCCTGATTTTTCATTGGGCCTTCCCCTTTCTTTTGGTACTGGGACATGGCTAACCAAAAATCCCCACCAAGTTTCAGTAAGTGGCCAACAGTCCCCTGACATCTACTGACAAACGAATTCAGTCCAGCATCACAAGACGATGCTTTGGTTTGTAAACCCCAACAAGCCACCAACATTTGCTGATGAATAAACAAAACTGGGGTTTTTTAATCAAAATAAAACACAAACCCCCACCTCCTCCCCTGGTGTAAATCTGCTCTGTTCCACCGGCTTCACTGCAGCTCCACTAAGTTAGACCAGATGAGGATCTGCACCTTGTGATGAAGTGGGAATGTTCTTAATGTTTTATCTGAATACTGTGTGTGTGCCTCAGTTTCCGCTAGGTATTGCTTATGTAGCTAGGTGGTGGGATAAGGGTGTTTAACCCTGTAGAGACNCCCCCCCCCCCCCCCCCCCCCCCCCCCCCCCCCCCCCCCCCCCCCCCCCCCCCCCCGCAAGGTGTTGGGAATAAAGAGATCAGGTGACATTTTGCCTGGGAAAGGCACAAGGGACAGAGAAGGGGCTACAGGGGGTCAGAGGCTAGTCTGGTGGAGACTGTTCAGTCTCCTCTTTTGGGACTCAGCGCAAAGGGCGCCAGGGCCCTGGATACCCTTTCCCAAGATGGACTTTCCTGAAAGTTCCTGATTTCTGTGCTAGCAAGCTCTGTTCTACACTCTGTTCCTGTCGACTAATAAACCCGTCTGTTTTACAACACTGGCTAAGAGTCACAGCTGACTGCAAAATTGGGGTACATGGCCCATTGGGGGCAAGTAAGACTTCCCTGGGTGTCCCACCCAGGTGGACTCACTGCGGGGAGCTCACAGGGTGAACAGGGATGCTGAATGCTCCAAGCTCTGACCCAGGAAGCGCGAAAGCCAAAGAAGCTTCTTGCCATGGTGTAAGGGTGCCCAGAGAGGGGAGTCACGCTGCACCAGAGTCCTGCCAAGTTTCACTCAGAGCAGTTCCACAGCGCCCAGACTGTGACTCTCATGAGACACCTAGAATTACTTCTGCACATGAAAACCTAGCAATAGCCAGGCTGGAAGAGACGAGTGGCCCATCTAATCCAGTATCCTGTCTCAATGAGTGTCACTTACCAACTGCTTCAGAAGAAAGCAGAAGAACAATGAATTAGTCATTTATGTAGGAAACTTAAGGAGTTTCTTCCTAAACCCTAAATTAAAAATTAGGGGTGAGATTTTTCAGAGCTCCCTAAGGGATTTGAATGCCCAAGTTCCATCTAAAATGAACAGAACCTAGTGTCCCAATTGCATGTCTTGCTCTGAAAATCCAGGCCTTAACTTCTAAGCCATGAAGAAATCAAGGCCTGCAACTCAATAATGGGGGGGGGGAAAAACCCTTCCCATTGTTAAGAATCACAGAGTGTCTGTGCAAGATTCAGTCCTAAATTAAAAGGATCCCTAGCACATTGGCTGAACAGTTATGGAGAGAGTGACTTGAATAGCCTTCTCTAGTTAACAGAGGAGAATAAGTTAAAGTGGTTAGAAGACACCTGAATCATGAGTATTTTTAGACACTTTTTCACGCTGCTGGAGGACTTGAGAGACCCTTTGTTTGAGTAACACCGTCAACTGATGTAATTTTTTCCCTCCATGTTTTTGACGATTTGTTTGTTCCTAACTCCACATGGGGTGAGGGGCACATTACACCCTGCAGCTCTCTTTCCTCTGAAAATGTTATGGGCCAGCTACATTCCTGGGATCCTTCTACTGACTTCACTGATGCTGCAGTCGGATATTCAGAAGCCTTGAACAGTAACTGCCCAATGCCGTTCAGGAGCAGTGGTGAGCAGGGCCGGCGCACCCATTAGGCGACCTAGGCGGTCGCCTAGGGCGCTGCTATTTTGGGGGTGCCTGCGCCCCCGCCGCCCGTAGAAATTTGGGGGCGGGACCTTCCGCCGCCGCTGTTGGGGGCGGGATTTCGGGGGCGGGACCTTCCGCCGCCTAGGGCGCCGGCAAAGCTGGCGCCACTACTGGTGGTGAGGTTGGGGATGAGTAATCACTATGACTGGTTTTATATCTGACTCCACCACTTGTCCCTGTGTAACCTTTACCTCAATGTGCTTGTTCACCTCCACATAAACCGGATCTCATAGTGATATTATGCTCGATGATCAGAGGCTTCCTCAAATCAAAGGACTTCAAAGCACTGCAGGCTCATTAAAGTTGTGTGTGTGCACAGGGTTGTATTATTTTAATAGTAGATTTTTTTCCCTGGGATTAGAGGCCCCCAAATTGTGGATTAGGATTCAAGGGTTCTCACAACAATTTTAAGACCCGTTTCTCTGTCCCTGCTTTCCGCAGCCCTTCAGCAAGAGCCTGCCCTGGGGAGGGTGGGTTGGGAACTTACTTGCCACCTGTGGAGTCCCAGGGTCCCTGTGCCCCAGCTGGGTGGGAGTGGGGGCTATGCCCAGGGAAGCACCCCGGTGACTGATTGCCTCAGCTGCCTCCACTGACAAGAGCCTCCTGCAGCATCACTCACACCAGCCCTGCGTGTCTCCGGAGGCATTACCCAGAGCCTGCGAGGAGGCTGCGCTGTGCAGGGTGCCGACCCATGCTGGCAACACCAGTGCGAACACTATGGTGGCGCATCTCGCTGCCCTTGGTAACAGCTATTCAGCAGCAACAGGTGGGTGCTGCAGGGACAGGCCACTGCTTTGCCCCCAGCCCAATTTCCGCCCATGCTTTGGAGGCTCCCGTGCCCACAAAAAAATCCACGGGTGGCCGCATGCAGGCATGGTGTCCACATTTGAGAAACATTTCCTTAGACTCTCCAGTCTATCTTGCCACCAAGAGAAGCTGGACTTAGTGATAAATGGTCACTTACTTACACCAGAAAGCACACCACATTCGGGTTGCTTCCAGTCCCAAGAGACCAGTCATTCTCCCCAGATCAATTGGTACCTTAGATCTTACATCAAAGCCAACACCTGTAGCGAATCCATTGCTGTTCCAGATCCTGCCTCCTGTGCTGGTAAGAAACCATCTCATTTCCGGGTTAAATTTATTCATAGCGAGTTTGTACCCATTAGGGCAGCGTCGGCAGTGTCATGATTTGACACAGAGAATAACAGATAGAAAAGTCTTTGTAAGAACCATCTTCATCTCTGAACCCTCGCAGTATAAAGCACAGAGACTTTAGCTGCTCAGTCACCCGGCCTTCCATTAGCCTCCATGGGAGTTTACAACAGATACTTTGTAAAAAGACACAGGGTGAAAGGTAACAGGAGACAAACCATTTTAAAATGATTATTGGGGATAAAGAGAATGTCACATGATGATGGAAAAGAATCAGAGGAAGAGCTGCTTTCTTCTAACACTGAACAAGGAACTCTATTTGAAAACAGGACCAAATTCTGGGGCAAGTTTAAAATAATGCCCCCCCGCGCCTTGTAGTCAGTGAAATTGCTCCAGAAACATTTACGCTGCCACAAGCTGCTTCTCTCTCTCTCTCTCTCTCTCTCTCCCCTTCACTGCACAACTTCTGTTTTGGACCTTCCCAAGTCTCCTCTTGCCTGGCTTGCTGCTAGTTGTAAAGAAGCAGTACCAGACCCTGACACATACAGCATCATAGAGTCGCAGAAATGCAGAGCTTAAAGGGACCTCAATAGGTCACTAGTCTAGTCCCCTGCACTGAGGCAGGACTACGTATTTTCTAGACCATCCCTGACTTCTGCTTGTCTAACCTGTTCTTAAAAATCTCCAATAATGGAGCTTCCACAACCTCTCTAGGCAATTTATTCCAGTGCTTAACCACCCTGACAGTTAGGAAGTTTTTCCTAATGTCCAACCTAAACCTCCCTTGCTGCAATTTAAGCCAATTGCTTCTTGTCCTATCCTCAGGGGTTAAAGAGACCAACTTATCACCCTCCTCTTTATAACAACTTTTCACATATTTGAAGACTGTTACATGTCCCCCTCAGTCTTCTCTTCTCCAGACTAAACAAATACCTTTTTTTTTTTTTTTTCAGTTTTTCCTTCTAGGGGTCATGTTTTCTACACCTTTAATCACTTTTGTGGCTCTCCTCTGGACTTTCTTCAATTTGCCCATATCTTTCCTGCAATGTGGTGCCCAGAACCAGACACAATACTCCAGCTGATGCCTTATCAGTGCTGAGTAGAGTGGAAGAATTACTTCTCCTGTCTTGTTTACAACACTTCTGCTAATACATCCCAGAATGATGTTCTGGGTTTTTTCGCAACAGTGTTACATCATCTCAATTCCATACGCCTGCAAAACTTAATGCAAATGAAACTTAATCTCTTGGTACTTAGCATATATATGGGACTTTTAATTTTCAAACTGATGAACAAACATTATTGAACCTACGCTCCTCTGTGAGGAAGAAGTGTGTTAATAACAGATGAGGAAACTAAGGCAGAGATTCAATTACTATTACAAGACTACAAAGAGAGTCAGTGTCAGAGAAAGGATTAGCGCCCAGAAGTTCCTGGATTCTATTCTTGGGCTCAGCCCACTGGAAGTGTCTGTATTGTGTTTTGCTTAAGAGGATCAAGGATTTTCACGCGTTAGTTGTCCATGTCTCTCCAGATAGGGTGGCCATTCAAATGATGATCACGAGATTATACACTCTGGAAAGTCACAAAAAGAATTGTTTCTGTGTTTGATGGAGTCAGGACAAAACCCTCGATTTCTCATCATGTTGAACTCTGTATCAACAGTAACCATAAGGAAACTTTTCTAAACTAACATGAGCTCACAGTGTCACAACTTTGACTCTCAATATCTGGGTTTCAATCAGGCACTTGACAAAGTGCTACAAATGGCAACAAACCTTTCAGGAAATGGGAGGGGAAAAAATCATCCGCAGTCATTGAAGATATTGTTGCAGGGATTAGAAAGTGGATGGTAAACAAGGAATATACAAAGGGTAAGACCTCCAAGTGGGAGAAGTATCGCGTTGCAACAGACCTTTAAGGAAATTGGATCAAAGGCAACTGCAGTATGTTAGGGCCTGATCCAAATCCAACTGAAGTCAGTCGCAAGCCTCCCATCCACTTCACTGGGCTTTGGATGTGGCATTTTATAGGTAATCTAGAAAAAGGTGTAAACTGAACTGGGATCAGATTTGCTGACAATCCCCAATCAGAGCAGTGGCAAAGACACAGGGGGTGGGACCAAACTCTGGGGAGACTTGAGGAGACTGGGACAATGGGCTGCAGGCAAGAAGAGGTGATTCTCTATCCACCATTTAAAAGCTGTACCATTATTTCATATGCTTTCTTGCCAGTCTTGAAAAACCAGCCCTGCCTACTTAATCAAAGGAGATTCCATACATCCAGCTATTCCTAACTCTTCCACTGTAATGAAAAGGGAATTAGCAGAGTCAGGTCCATCTCACAGCCTTTAGTCATACAATAACACCCCCCTCTAAATATTCTGAGCATGTCAGGACCTAACAGGTCTATGCAATAGCAGGGTGCACGGCTGAGGAAAGGCAATACCAAACGGCCCCTGCAGGAGACGATGGTGTCTAGATCTCCATCACTCATTCTGGATTCAGCTTTTTCCCCTTTATGGAGCAGGAAGGCATTCTCGGTGGAGCATCCTCCACTGTGCTTCTAGCCCCTTCTGGACGCCCGTCACAGCTTGAGTTGACTGAACATCAGAGCATGAGGCACGGTCCTTCTGTTTGGACAAGCCATTCTGGGCTCAGAACTGTGGCTGGAAGTCTGCTCACCCACCTACTTCTGCTGCCCCGAACTGCCAACTTCATCCGGCTTCTTTGCTTCCATTACCTCTCCAGCAGCCACAAGGGGGCGGGCTGGGGTTCCCAGGATGATGACAATAGGGCCACCAGTCCTGCCAGAGGCGGCAGATCTTTCTTCCACAATCACAGCACCCCCGACAGGCTCCTCCTCCTATTGGAAGGCTGTTCCAGCACCTCCCTCCTCTGGTGGTTAGAAACCTGCTTCTCAATTCCAGCCCAAGTTTACTCACAGCCAGTTTCTCCCCATTTGTTCTCGACCCACTCCTGGTGGCCTGATGCACCTGCTGAGGGCTCTGGGTGCAGCCCCATACAGTGCCCATTATATTAATCCCACAGGACTACAGAGCTACAGGCAGGAGCGCCGCCAGCCTTTTCGGTGCCCTAGGCTGCGCCGGCGCCCCCCAAATAGTAGCGCCCTAGGCGACCGCCTAGGTCGCCTAATGGGTTGCGCCGGCCCTGGCTACAGGAAAGGAGCCCTTGGCAAGGCCTGCAGCAGAGAGGAATCAGCGTCACTTTCCACGCAAGAGTCTGAAAGTGACACTGCTCTTTCCACTCCCTGGGGGTCCAGAAGATGCCGAGACTGCACCACGGTGGAAAAGGGGATGAATATCAACCCCGAGAGTGACTGGCGGACACCACCGAGCCCATTCCTCTCGTGCTTCACCCGGCCAGGGCGCATCGCTTCTGTCCAGTCCACTCACACCCACACCCCAGCCTTGGCCAGGCGCTGGGAAAGCAGAGAGACAGGTGTCAGGGGAGGACACGAAGAGCGTGTAGAGCTGTACCGCATGCACGTGAACACCGGAGACCTTCCTCAGCGTGTCATTGCCTCGGATGTTGGTACGCAGTGTTTGGAATGTACCGTTTTCGGCACAGACATGCCTGACATCCCTCAAGTGAGAAGATACGTTTATTATCTCAATAGTGCCCCCAGTGAGCCGGCTGCCTTCCTGGCCAGGGGGACTACAAAGCCCTGGGGAGATTATAGCTGAAACAGACAACGCTCATCAAGTTCCAGGTCCGGGGTGGCATTTTTAATGAGCCTGACTCTGTCCTGTACCAACATGGAACAGGGTGTGGAATCTACTAAACCAACTCAAAGCCAGTGCCCCCCCTTGGGATGCCCCCTTCCTTCTATGCCACAGCCTTGCTTTCCTCCTCCTCACAGCTGCAGTGATGCTTCTTCTGCCCAGCCCTAATGGCATCCACCCTGTGATGTAGCACTCGATATGATTTTATAAAAATGTGCTAATGAGTGAATATAATGTAACTGGAATATGCTTCATGCAAAAGGTCTCTTGTAAGGTATCATTACAAAGCTTTTAATCTACTGAGTGTGGTCATCCTATTTGTATAAATGTATCACTCTTGTATCTGAAACTAGAAATATGAAATATAACTCTGAGGGCCTATTGTAATTATGCAAAGTGTGGGCCATTAATGGTGGTTTGGAATCTTGATGGCTCCCATCAACCAGGACAACTGACTGTGGATGGCTCTGTTTGCAGGCAGGCCTTCCTGGGAGTCAGGCTGGGAGGAATGAAGGCTTGGGGTCTTACAGTGACATGTGATCATGTCACCTGAACTGGAATCCATCTTTAACCTGGTGCTTTTCCAGTGAGGAGGGGTGGGAACCCAGAGGGACAAAGGATTCCAGCCTTATGCAAAAGATATATAAGGAGGTGGAACAGAACAAAGAGGTGCCATCATGAAGAATCCCCTAGCTACCACTTGAGCTGGAACAAAAGCTGTACCAGGGGAAAGAATTGTGCCCAGGCCTGGAAGGTGTCCAGTCTCAGAAAAAACTTACTGAAGCATCTCTAAGGGTGAGATTATCTGTGTTCAGTTTCATTAAACATAGACTTGCGTGTTTTATTTTATTTTGCTTGGTGACTTACTTTGTTCTGTCTTGTACTACTTGTAACCACTTAAATCCTACTTTCTGTGTTTAATAAAATCACTTTTTACTTATTAATTAACTCAGAGTATGTGTTAATACCTGGGTGGGCAAACAGCTGTGCATATCTCTCTATCAGTGTTATAGAGGGCGAACAATTCATGAGTTTACCCTGTGTAAGCTTTATACAGGGTAAAACGGATTTATTTGGGTTTAGACCCCACTGGGAGTTGGGCAACTGAGTGTTAAAGGCAAGAACACGTCTGTGAGCTGCTTTCAGGTTAAGCCTGCAGCTGTTAGGGGACGTGATTCAGACCCTGGGTCTGGGTTTGCAGCAGGCTAGCGGGTCTGGCTCAAACCACTGAAGTCCTAAGCTGACAGGGCAGGAAAGCAGGGGCAGAAGTAGTCTTGGCACATCAGGTGGCAGCTCCCAAGGGGGGTTCTGTGAGCCAACCCGTCACACACCCATTGGCCCCAGTGATGCCTTTTCCACCAGCATTAGCCCTCCCCAGGGAAACTGATACTCCCTTCTCCTAACCTCAGTGATTCCCCCTTCCACTTTGCCCTAGTCCCGGTGCCTCACCCCCTCCCATCTCCTGAATTTCGGGGACTGGATTGCAGAGCTTTGTGATGGGATCCTACACCAGCAGCTGACGTTTGAGTGGCCCGTGAGCTCTGGCTTCTCTGTTGAAAGTAAAGTCGGGCAAACCAGCTGCAGAAATAATTAATGAGATGAAGTTTTCCCTTCTTGGTTTGGAAATAGCCACAGAGAAAGAAGCTGTTCGGCAAAGACTTTGGGCTTGACTCTTCCCAGTGCAGATACGGAGGGCCAGGTAACAGGTGATTGGAAGAAAGGACAGCACGCAGGGAACTCGATCCCTGATTAACGAGAGCACCACCGTGTGGCTGCCAGGTTATTCCTGACCCGGACCCTGCAACCAGGGCATCATCTCTGACGCCGCCCTCTTCCCCGCCTCGCACAACCAAACCATGTCCGAATCCTGCCAATTCTTCCTCCGTGACATTGTCAAGGTCTTGTGTTTTCCCTCTGTCCACACAGCACCAGCTCTTCTAACCCTCGCCACTTTCTGCTTTCATAGCTGCAGCCTCCTCCCCTCTGACCTCCCTGAAGCTCTCACTGTTCCTCCCCCTCAGGCCCATTGTTCTGATCATGGCACACCCGCCCCCTGCCTCTGCTTTCCCTTCTCCACCACCTCAGTTAAGCTTCTTGTCTTCTCCTTTGTGGCCTTTCACAGCTCTGCTCCTCCATGCTTGTCCACTCTTGTAGCTTATCACATCATCTCCAACACACACACAAACACACACACACAGAGCCAAAGATACCAGGTCACGATCCCCTTCCCTCCCCCATCCCACCCCCCACCCCCCCCGCAACACATTCACCACCCACTTCTCCCCAAAAGCAACATTGCAACTTCTTCCCCAGGGCCCCAAACCTTTTACCCTCTTCTTCAAATCTGACCACAAGACCTACTTCTACCATGGTGCCTCTGGGAAATTCTAAGCCACGAGGGTGGCTGATAGGGTGGGTGGCGGATTGGGACTAATGATGTTTATCTCACTTATTTAACTGTGTCTTGGAACTGAAATAAACAAAAGTAAATGGAACCAAGTTGTGGCCATGTTCCTGTCCTCGTTACCTTCATCCTCCCTACCCACTCCACTTTTTGCCCCTTGTCGTAAATTAGATCATAGGCACTTCAGGGAAGGCCTGATCCTGATTGGAGCCTCTGAGGGCTACTACCCATACCTCTGTTTTCCCTCTGGGGGCTAACACTAATAACCAATAGCAAATAAACCTAACAGGAGAGAGATTTAAGAGGGGAGCACGTAGCGTCTCTCGTCAGCGCCACGGAGGCAGTTATCAGATTGACTGTATTTCCTGGGCTTCAGAGATTTAAGCCACCCTCCACCTCCTGGACCGAGGCAGAGCTAGGAAACCTTAACTGTGAATGAACAGAGCGTGTATTGGGTAGAATGAGAGAGTTAATCACAAGGGGCTAAGCTGGGTGTGCTGCTGCACCACGCTAGTATAGACAAACTCCACCTAACTCACCTGCAGGGCCCACTCGGTAAGTGTGCTCAGAGCTTCTCTACCCAATGGCGACCTGTATTTGCCAGAAGAAAACAGGCCTCCCTCGTAACTTTTAACCCAGGGGTTAAGGTACCCAGCTGGGATGTGGGAGATGCCCAGTTCAAGTCCCCCCTTTGCTTGAGGGGCAGAAGGGATTTGCACAGCGATTTGCTACCTCTCAGGTGAGCGTTCTGTCCACTGGGGTCTGGGACAGTCTGATGTGGGATTCCCTCCTGTTGATGCTGTGCATAAATAATTTGAAGAGTCATTGAAGCAGGGGGACTGGAAACCAGGGCCGGCTCCAGGTTTTCTGCCGCCCCAAGCAGCGCAAAAAAAAAGAAAAGAAAAAAAAAAAGCTGCGGCAGCGCGATCGCGCTACTCCACTCTTCCATGGCAATTCGGCGGCAGGTCCTTCGCTCCGAGAGGGACTGCGGGACTTGCCGCCTAAGACCCGGACGTGCCGCCCCAATAGCGGCCGGAGTGCCGCCCCTTTGTATTGGCCGCCCCAAGCGCCTGCTTCTTTAGCTGGTGCCTGGAGCCGGCCCTGCTGGAGACTGGGGCTCCCAGGTGAGTGCTCACACCGGCAGGTTAGAGTCATTTTCCTATATGCTTGCTCTCTCTCCTGTCTGCCAAAAGAGACAATCCCAAATCATCAGGCGCCTTCCTGCAGCCTGGATTTAGATGCTGGACTCCCTGAGTGGGCAGGTCTTTGTTTATCCCCCTCACCTCGGCATCGCCCATTGGCCAGCTTAGGCGAGCAGGTGCTGGCGTTCGTGAATCCCAGGGCTTGTCTTCACAGACAGCACTACAGCTTCTCCCGTTGGCGTAGTTAATCTTCCTCCCCGAGAGGCGGTATCTATGTTGGTGGGGGAAGTTGTCCCATTGCCATAGTGCTGTCCACATGGCAGGGGTAGGTTGGTATAGTTGCATTATCACTCAGAGGTGTAGATTTTTCACATCCTTGAGCGATGTAGTTATACCAATATTGGTCTGTAGTGTAGACCTTGCCCCATTCTCAGGCACCTATCTCTCCCCATGCAATGTACAGGCAGCCTGGGCCTTAACCCAGGCTTCAGAAATCCCAGTGAGTTTCTAGACGCTGAGCATCAACACACCCAAGTTTCTTTGTAAATCTGGCCCCAAGTGAACATAAGAACGGCCATACTGGGTCAGACTAAAGGTCCATCTAGCCCAGTATCCTGTCTTCCGACAGTGGCCAATGTCAGGTGCCCCAGAGGGAATGAACAGAACAGGGAATCATCAAGTGATCCATCCCCTGTCACCCATTCCCAGTTTCTGGCAAACAGAGGCTAGGGACACCATTCCTGCCCATACTGGCTAGTAGCCATTGATGGACATATCCTACATGAATTTATCTAGTTCTTTTTTGAACCCTGTTATAGCCTTGGCCTTCAGAACATCCTCTGGCAAGGAGTTCCACAGGTTCATAGTGCATTGTGTGAAAAAATAATTTGTTTGTTTTAAACCTGCTGCCTATTAATTTCATTTGGTGACCCCTAGTTCTTGTGTTAGGAGGAGGAGTAAATAACACTTCCTTATTTACTTTCTCCACACCAGTCATGATTTTATAGACCTCTATCATATCCCCCCTTAGTCATCTGTTTTCCAAGATGAAAAGTCCTAGTCTTATTAATCTCTCCTCATACGGCAGCTGTTCCATACCCCTAATAATTTTTGTTGCCCTTTTCTGAAACTTTTCCAATTCCAATATATCTTTTTTGAGATGGGGCGACCACATCTGCACACAGTATTCAGGATGTGGGCGCACCATGGATTTATATAGAGGCAATATGATATTTTCTGTCTTATTATCTACCCCTTTCTTAATGATTCCCAACATTCTGTTCGCTGTTCTGACTGCCGCTGCACAGTGAGTGGATGTTTTCTGAGAACTATCCACAATGACTCCAAGATCTCTTTCTTGAGTGGTAACAGCTAATTTAGACCCCATCATTTTCTAGTATAGTTGGGATTATGCTTTCCAATGTGCATTACTTTGTATTTATCAACACTGATAAATGCTAGTGGTATGAAGATGGGAGTAAGAGATGGAAAAGAGTTGAAGGAAAGGAACAGAGGGAAATATGCAAGAACACACACTGCACCTACTTTAAGGTTAAGAAACTTTTATTTATTGTATTTACAAATAATTTCATTGTATTTCTCTGGAATAAAAGGACCATCAGAGCAGGGAATCCAGTTTAATTCTCCAGGGCATGAGAAATCATTACCAATTCCATCAGAAGTGACCTTGCTCACTTGGTCTTCTTGCAAAGACAGTAGTGTTTTAGGGTACAATCCTTAGCATGGGACATTCCTTGTATAAAAAACACACAAGCGTCATTTGCATTGGAGACAGCTTGGGCTCCCGCGGAAGACCTGGAAAAGAAACACCAAATTTCAGCAGGGTCTAGTCACAAAGGATTTTACAATCCCAGCTTCCCTACTTACCTCACTGCTACCCTACCCCTCTCCGTGCCCAGGCAGCGCCCCACCCTGCCACCCCCAAGGGGCACATCCCTTACAACATCTTTGGACACTTCAGCTGTGTGCAGGTGGGTGTGTGTTGCATCGCACGCAGGCATGGACGGGGTCCGACAATCGATGTGATTGGTAGCAAAGTTCTTTATTTCTCTCCCGCATATTTCATTTATACAATTAAGGCCGGCCNGCTCCCGCGGAAGACCTGGAAAAGAAACACCAAATTTCAGCAGGGTCTAGTCACAAAGGATTTTACAATCCCAGCTTCCCTACTTACCTCACTGCTACCCTACCCCTCTCCGTGCCCAGGCAGCGCCCCACCCTGCCACCCCCAAGGGGCACATCCCTGACAACATCTTTGGACACTTCAGCTGTGTGCAGGTGGGTGTGTACCTGTGCGGGTTGGAAGTGAGCAGCTCTAAGGTGTTTGTCAGCTTCACACTAAAGAAAGAAAACCAACCACTGCTTTAGGCATTGAGCCAGCTCCCCTGCAGCTCTAAGTCAAATCAGTCGTTCCAGTGGTCCATTGCTTTCACTGAGAAAAATGTGCACCTTCTTTCCCGTCTGAATTGGTCTAGTTTCAACTTGCAGTTTCTTCTGCTTTTGCCTGCTAGCTTGACAAACGGACAGAGCCCTGAGCCCACTGTGAGGTCCTAACCGGGGCAGATGCTTCATTGGTTTCTTGCCCCTTTTCTTTAAAATTCCTGGTGTGAAGTCTCCAGCTCCTGTTCTAGGTCTTGTTTTAACTTCTGTTAGCCAGCTTTGAGTTTTGCAAGCATTTCTATTCTTTGTTCCATCTTTGGTCAAGAGGAATGCCAACTTAAACTTTCTCTCCTTGGACACTGGATCCCACTCCTAACACCAGTGCCAACCCTTTAGACCCAAGTGGCTAGCCAAAAATTTGGGGTCTCGTAGATTGTTCCAGTTGGGAGAAGAAATTGGTGATGGAATCACATATTTCTTTTATGCAATTTTGTTTATGTAGAAAGAATGTACAAAGCCCCATTTCCCTGAACACAGGAGGACCCAAACAACAGGAGACAGTTTTTGCTGACAGCTCCAAGGCTCTTTCAGCCAGCACCTGACCCAAAAGCCGTTTCTCTGGGCTTCTCTCTGGGCCACACACCATCCAGGCTGAGTCTGGAGCTTTCCTCTGTTTCTGTGAGCGTCTCTGCTTGTTTCCCTTCGCCCACCCTTTCCCAAAACAATTCCCAGCCAAGACATCCACCCACATAGTTCCCATTCCAGGGTGGACTGGCATATGCCATGGTTTAGGTGGGGGCTGCTATAAAGGAGCAGAGCTGTTTCCTACAGCTATCATCAAGGAAAGTTGGTGGTTACCTATAACACGTTGTATCTGCGTCTGAGAGCTGCATGAGATCTGTCCCCTTGACACTTTGGCAGCACTTGTACAGCTTGTATTCCTAATAAAGCTGTTTGGTTTGAATGGAGTGGAATTGCTTAGGGTAGCCCAGGAAGCTATTGGGATGATACTAAGCAATTCAGGCTGGATATTAGAGAACACTTCCTAACAGGGTGATGCAATGGCGAATACACGGCATGGAACGGTGCTCTGCTGACCCACAGGAGGACAGATGAGCTGGGCTGTGCATCTCTAATTGCCATTAGATTGAATCCCAAGGAACGGGATAAACAAAATCACCCAGGAAACACAGTTGGGCCAATAATGTTTGTGAGCCAGATTGGGCCTTTCAGCCAGCCTGGAGCAAGGAGGGGTGTGTAAACTGCACTGCCCCAGGAGGCATTGTGACTCAGAGGGGATACTGAGGCACAGACCCTCCCATGTCTTCTGTGACCAAGGCGGTATGCACGTGAGTGCCATTTGCTGCTGGCCCATGTCCAGCCCACCATGCTGGCTCAGCAGCTTTGGCCAATGAGTGGCAGGTGGTGCAAGGCTCGGCCCATTCGCCACCCACCCGTGCCAGGGAGGGAGGAAGCAGGGGAGCTGCCCACTTACCCCGCGTGTCTGGAGCCAAGGCCCAGGCAGTCCATGTCAGAGAGTTCTACCCCTGTGTGGGCCCATAGCCCCAGTCACAGTCTAGCCCGATGTTTCTTTGCCCTTTTAAATGCTGTCACTGTTCCTGGGATTAAAGCCAGGAGGGGAGAGAGCTCGGTCATAGAGGGGCGCCGATCCACAACCTGTAGTTGCATACACTGCATTGAGGGGCAGTTGTTGTTCGTCCCACTTGGAGCTCTTGGTTCATTCTGCCTCAAGTCAGGAGGGGACACTTACAGATCCAACGTGAATGGTGAGTCATCCAGCCAGACCCACTTCTTGAGGCCGACTTTGTAGATCAGGCCAATCCAGTAACTGTAGTGCCGGCGGTACCTGAACTCCACACGGTACAATTTACGCGTCTCCCGTTTGAGGAACGCCTGTACAAGGATAAACACGCACCATAATAATATAATATATGGAGATATACCTATCTCATAGAGCTGGAAGGGACCTTGAAAGGTCATCGAGTCCAGTCCCCTACCTTCACTAGCAGGACCAATTTTTTGCCCCCGATCCCTAAATGGCCCCCTCAAGGATTGAACTCACAACCCTGGGTTTAGTGGGCCAATGCTCAAACCACTGAGCTACCCCGCCCCCTGCTTCACCACCATCAAACCCTGCTTCCTCCGGGGGATCCTGACGGTGAACATCCGCTCAGGTCAGGGGGGCTAACAATTCCCTGTGCAGAGGGGAAAGCATAAGGAACCCCAAGGCTCGCGTTTCAGCATATCACAACAGAAATACGGGAGGAATACATAACTTCCTTGTTTTGGAGTGCGTTGGGTGCCGGCAGATTTGCCAGAGCTAGGCAGTGGGGACTCGACAGGATGGACGGGAACAACCCAGAAGTTGGGTGTGACGAGAACTGGGTGCACTCAATAGGGGCCTGAAGCTACAGGGGACAATGCTACTGGGAGGGAGGGAGTTTAGCTGCAGCAGTGCCGGCTTTTAGCTTTAGAGGTCTGCGGTCCGATCCCCACTGTGTCAGCCACCCCAAGCCAGGGGCTGTGGACTATTCACCACTTAAATCCAAAGTGGGAATAAAGGCTATAAACGGACCTGCAAACACACCCACACCCCTGGAGCCTTCTCCACATCAGAGCCAAGAGGAAGTAAAGCCTTTAACCAGGGTGCAAATAAAGCGTGTCAAAGCAAACTGCCTTGAAACAAAGCGGGTTTACACCGAAGTCAGCAGGACGAACGTAAGAATGGCTGTTAAAGGGGGTCAGCATGGCCCAGTGTCCTGTCTTCTGACAGGACAGCTGCTGCCAGATGCTTCAGTGCGAATGAACAGAACAGCAATTATTGACAGGTTTCAGAGTAGCAGCCGTGTTAGTCTGTATCAGCAAAAAGAACAGGAGTCCTTGTGGCACCTTAGAGACTAATTAGTTTGTTAGTCTCTAAGGTGCCACAAGTATTCCTGTTCTTTTAGCAATTATTGAGCAACCCATCCCCTCTCATGCAGTCAGAGGCTTAGGGACATCCAGAGCATGGGGGCTGCATCCCTGATCAGCTTGATGACCTATCCTCCATAGCCCATCCAAAGGGTAGCTTTGCTCAGCCAAACCTATCCCCTGGCTGCTAGCTTGCACTTCTTCTTATGTGCTCCAGGCAGGCTTCCTGGGAGGCTAATGGTCTCCAGCTGTTTTGTGAGCCTGCTGATTAACCCTCTCCTTCCTGCTCCAAACCCTGACCTGGAGCGTTGGGACTTTCTAAGCCAGTCACTCTCCCACCACTTCCAGGACCCAGATGAATAGTATGTCTCATCGTGAATTGACTTGACAATGACGGTGCCCTAGAACAGTGGCTCTCGACCTTTCCAGATGACTGTCCCCCTTTCAGGAGTCTGATTTGTCTTGCAGACCCCAAGTTTCGCCTCACTTAAAAATTACTTCCTTACAAAATCAGACATGAAAATACTAAAGTGTCTCAACAGACTATTCCTGACAAACGGCTGACTTCTCATTTTTACCATAGAAATATAAAATAAATCAATTGGAACATAAATATTGTACTTACATTGCAGTGTATAGTATATAGAGTAGTATAAACAAGTCATTGTCCGCATGAAATTTTAGTTTCTTCTGACTTCACTAGTGCTTTTTACATAGCCTGTAAAATTAGGCAAATATCTAGATGATTTAATGTAACCCCTGGAAGACCTCTGCGAACCCCCAGGGATACACGTACCACTGCCCTAGAAAACCTTAGATAGGTAGGCAGGCAGGCAGGCAATCACAGCCCTCTAGCATGAGCCAACCAATCCCTCAGCCTACTGATATCAATGTATTAAACCATTAGGTCAAATATTACTAGGTAAGGGGGAGAGAATAAAAACCATAGTTTTACCAGTTCTCCCTGAGAGTCCATCTTAACGAATTTGGCGCCCTGCTTCTTACAATGCTCTACACACTCTGGCCACTTTGCACTCAGATTGGAGAAAAGGTAACAGGCGTCACCACGCTGCACCCAGGTGTCCAGACACGAGTCGCATCTGCTGCCTTGGAAGACAAAACACAGCTGGTGGATTTTCCCCTTTCTGGAGGGCTTGGTTGCTACAGTGTCTTGTGTGGCATGTGTATGTGGTTTACCAGCAGAATGCACCCCAGGCTGGCTGGTTACATGCTGGGATAGATCCTACCCCAGGTCATTCGCTCCCCATCTGTATTTGGTTGTTTTGTTAAAGGGGGCACCCACCCCGCCCAGCTCATCCCTCACCTTTGCCTCCTGCCTGCTTCCTCACTGAATCCTTGAGCTTCTGGGTCTGTCTCTGGAGCGTCGCCATCTTTCCCCTTGTTGCTTCCGAAACATGCAAATCTGAAATACACAGGGACAGATAATGCTAAATGCCCCCTGTGAAACTAACAATGCAGCATGGGTGTGGGTCATTTGAGTGAAATCTTTGTCCTTTACACTTTGACAGTGACGCAGCGAGATATGCCTTTGAACATTTCACATTCTTCTGGGCGCTTGCAAAGACCAGAAAGGAAGGAAAGTATGTTTCTCAAAACCGTATTAGCCGTCTGCCTGTGTTAGGGCAATGAAGAGCTAGAGAGATGGAAAGGGGAATGGATGCCAGTGGAATCGGAGAAGTCATTACAGGGGGCTGATCATGCCTCACCCTTCATATATGGATCTCCCCCACCCATGGGGAATGGGGAGCAGCCCAATTGGCAGCAGCATTTCCTGGGACCCTGCAGAGGGCTGTCTGACAGTCTGAGAATCTATGCAGGACAGGGCACTGGTAGGGCCGTGGGAGCACTTGGTGATCTGGAATGGAGAGATGCACATCATCCTCCCACAACAGCCCTCAGGAGTTCCCCAGATAAAAACAATACAAAGGCCAGATTACTGCTCCGCAGCTAGTAGGGAACCCCCTTTTCCTGGGGGGCAAGGGGCAGCCGCTAGGGAGTAGGATGACAGAGCCAGCATGGGGGACACATGAAATAACATGCTCCTGGTGAAATCAGGCTCTCCAGCAGATACTCACACTTGCCAATCAAGCCCAGCAGTACGATGAGCAAGACCAGGCTGCAAACCGCCAGAATCAACGTCACCAGCCGCCAGTGATGAGGCCCAAAAGGAACTTCTAGTGGAAAGGAAAGGGGAAGACAAGAGTCAAGCCCCTCTCCTGAGACTCTGAGCCTAATTCTCAGGGCAGAATCAAGCTCCCAAAACCAGAACTAATCAAGCAGGGCTGAAAACTCCCTTCACAAACACACCCCGCTTGTGGGATGCTCCATAAGCTCTGGTATCTCCACATGCAGACATCAGGTCCAGTTTAGCCAATGCTACCAAAACTCCAGCCAGGGTTCTCCCAGGCTAGGGGACCCTACCACTGCAGCAGGGTGTTTCCTGCTCACTCGCCAATGCCATACAGTGTGAGGGATGAGCTGCTCCACGTTGAATTCCCTCCTCCATCTGGGAGAAGTAAGGGGGGCAGGCTGGGGCAGGGAGATTGCATTCCAATGGCTCTGGAAGCTGGTTAAGGGTTTTATCAGGGCCCTCAACATTGCTTGGGCCAACCCTGGAGACAGCATCCTTTGTTTATCCCAAGATGTGGCCTGCCAGTTTGGGTCAGCCTCCCCTTACAGAAAGGGCTGTTAATTCTCCATGATCCACTCAATCCACAGCCTCTCCACCGAGGGGGCCAGCTAGTGCCAATTGTAATGCTGTTCTCTGGGATGAGGGCAGACTGCCCCACCTTGAACCAGGAGTGATTCCCCCCCTCCTCCCCCCAGTTTATTGCACACAGGCCAGCAAGCCACCATCAGAGGGATGTGAGGAATCTCTACATTAAACTGTGACACTGGGGGCAATGGGCAGGATCTGGCAGACGGGGTGTGCTTATGGGTGGTAAAAGCCAGGAGACCCTAGGACAGCAGGTGCCATTCCTCTCCTGGTCACAGCCCCTTTTTCTGCTCAATGAGGGACAATTTCCAGAGAAACATGGAGACTCCGTTGCCATGCCACAAATCACGTGGACAGTAAAAGAACGCCCCGCCCTTGCATCCCTGCTTCTTTCTGGGCTTCGGAGCCCCCCCAGGCTTCATTAGGGGACTTTGACAGGCCCCTCAGCACCACGCACACAAATTGCATTTGGTGCCTAATGCTTGAGGATGCCCTGGACAAACCTCCAAGCCCCCAGCAGCCTGAGGGCTTGTCTACACTTGAAATGCTACAGTAGTGCGCTGCCCAGCTGTAGCGCTTCAGTGTAGACACTACCCACGCCAGCGGAGGGGCTCTCCCATTGCTGTAGTTAATCCACCTTCCTGACAGGCGGTAGCTAGGTCAACAGAAGAATTCTTCCATCAACCTAGTGCTGTCTACACTGGGGGTTAGGTCGGCTTAACTACGCCACTCAGAGGTGGGGATTTTTCACGTTCCCTGAGTGACATAGTTAAGCTCACTGAATTTTCTAGTGTAGACCAGGCCTAAGTCCCCATGGGAGTTGCTGCTGTGATGTAAAATCCCCTTGCTCTTCACATACTTACTTCCAAAGTACGGCTTCTTGGGGGCCTCTTGGCTGGCCCCTCCCTCCTGGGGCATCTCCTGCCTGGCTTCTCCCTTCTTGGGGGACTCTGGGCTGACCTCTCCCTTCTTGGGGGCCTCCTGCCTGGCTTCTTCCTTCTTGGGGGCCTCCGGGCTGACCTCTCCCTTCTTGGGCGTCTCTGGGCTGGCCTTTCCCTTCTTGGGGGCCTCCTGCCTGGGTTCTCCACTCTTTGAGGGTTCTTGGCTGGCCTCCCCTTTCTTGGGAGCCTCCGGCCCAGCTTCCCCGTCCGGGGCAGCCCCTGGGCTGGCTCCCCCCTCAGCCACTGGGGCAGGTTTGATTTTTGCCTGTTTCGAGAGCATTTTCTCCCCGTTTGGCCTCTTAAGTAGCAGGAGCTGAAACCAGAACGACCCGGCACAAGAGCTCCTCAGAGAGAGATGGGGACAGTGGGGGGTGGGCTGGGAACTGGGGGAGCTCAGGCTGTGACCATCTCAGGGGCCACACAATGTCTCCTCACCCCCCCCCCCAAACACCCACCAGGCACCCTTCACCCTGAAACACCCAGTGGGGGTCCTCTGCCCCTCAGATGCCGCTTGTGACCTCGTCCTCCCCTCACCAGGCCATGCTGCCCCCGCTCCCCCCGACGGGCTGCCTTGCTCTGAGGATCGGGGCCTGGCGAGGCCGGGCAGGGGCAGTGGGGGGCAGCTGCCCTCGGTTCCCATGGAGACCGAGCTGCCCGGAGCTCTCTCAGGCTGTGCCCAGCCAGGAGCCCACGGGCAGCTGCCAGCCCAGCCTCCCCTTAGCGCCCACAGCCGGCTGGGACAGTCCTGCCCCTGCAGGGCTCACCACGGCCCCCGTGGCGCCGTGAGCGAGGCTGCTAACGGGGGCTGCCCTCCTTGGCCTGCCACAGCCCATTGCCAATGTTGGAAAAACGCTGAAGAGATCTTTTACTCATGNCCCGGGGAAATCGGGAGCTAGGCCATGGCAGCCGAGGGAGTGAGGGGAGCGGCAGCTCCAGCCGCACAGCTGGCTGGCGAGAGTCACCCCAGGGCTCGACACCCCCCCCACCCCGCGCCTGACTGGCTGGGGAAGGACCCCCCGGCTCCATCCACACACCCTAGTCCTCGGTGGGGATCCCCCGGCCCTTGGGTGCTGAGCGCACAGGCCCCAGCCGCACAGCTGAGCTCAAGGCACCCGGCTCCACCAGCCGTACACCCCCGGTACCGCCTGGGCGTGAGCTACCATAACCCACGGCAGCGAGCGCACCTCTGCTGCCCCCTGACAGCCATGGGGTGCCGCCGGGCTGTGAGCCCGCTGCTGGGGGCTGCCAGGGGGTGGCACCAGGTGTGTCCCTACTACGGGCCAAGGAGGCGGGAACCCCGTCTTGACACCTCTCGTGATCCTATTGCACCTCTAGCGCCCTTGGGGGAGGGGGGGATTAATCTGTCTGATGAACACAGGATGAAAACTTGGTCATTTCCCCTGATTCAAAATGGCTGCCACTTCCCATTGCTGTCCATGGGGCTGAAGCCAGCACGGCGGCCGCCGTTTCCCTATGGGCTGACTGCAGGTGGCAGTGGAGCTGCCCTAAGCAAAGATGGCCGCCATCTGCCATTGTTTTCAATGAGGTTGAAGCCGTGCCCACAGGCAACATGGCCGCCGCTGTGTGGTTCAGGGGCCTGGACTGGGAGTGGGCAGAGAACTAGACTGTGAAGAGCTTCAGAGAGAGACCTTGGGAAAGGTGGATGGGAAGAGTGAGGGGGAAAGAGGGAGGCTGAAGGGGGCAGGAGGTGTGGGGTTAGCAGGGAGGCTGAGGGAGGCAGGAGTTGTGGGATAGCAGGGAGGCTGAGGGAGGCAGGGGATATGGGGGTAGGAGGG
>QXTE01000657.1:67014-85323 GCA_003942145.1 Platysternon megacephalum | reverse complement strand
GGGGTAGGAGGGAGGCTGAGGGAGGCAGGAGTTGTGGGATAAGAGGGAGGCTGAAGGGGGCAGGGGATGTGGGGTAGAAGGAGGCTGAGGGGGGAAGGAGGTGTGGGGTTAGCAGGAAGGCTGAGGGAGGCAGGGGATGTGGGGGTAGGAGGGAGGCTGAGGGGGGCAGGGGATGTGGGGGTAGGAGGGTGGCTGAGGGGGGAAGGAGGTGTGGGGGTAGGAGGGAGGCTAGGGGTCAGGGGATGTGGGGTTAGCAGGGAGGCTGAGGGAGGCAGGAGTTGTGGGATAGGAGGGTGGCTGAGGGAGGAAGGGAATGTGGGGTAGGAGGGAGGCTGAAGGGGCAGGGGATGTGGGGGTAGGAGGGTGAGGGGGGAAGGAGGTGTGGGGTTTGGAGGGAGGCTGAAGGGGGCAAGGGATGTGGGGGTAGAACGAGGGTGAGGGGGGCAGGAGGTGTGGGGTTAGGAGGGAGGCTGAGGGGGGATACGAGGGTTGAGGGGTGGGAGGGAGGCTGAGGAGGTGCAAAGGACAGAGATGGGGTGGAAGATGGAGGGATCAGATGACAGTTACCCCAGCGTGGGGTGGTTGTGGGGTAGGGGAGTCCCCTCCGAGCCGCCAGGGTAAGGCCGTGTTGCAGTGTCGCCAGTTCTCATGGATGGATCACAAGTCACGGGATTTGGGTGCCTGCCGCAGGAACTGCCGCGATGGTGCAAGAGGCTGGATCTCACGAATGTCAGGGCTGGGCACATGGTCAGAGCTGTGCAGGAGCCTTGGGGCTGAGGACGCAGATCAGCCCTGCCTTCTTGTAGGGTCCTGGAGCAGAGAGAGGGTCCCGGGGCAGCAAGAGGCAGGGGAGCGGGAAGTTGGGACCGAGTCAGAGGAGAAGCCCTGGGACAGTGGGTGGTACATTAGATTAATAGATTGCAAGGCCAGAAGGGACCATTGTGATCGTCTAGTCTGACCCCTGTATAGCACAGGCCACCGAACTGCCCTACAATAATTCCTAGAGCAGATATTTGAGAAAAACATCCAATCTTGATTTAAAAATCATCAGTGATGGAGAATCCACCACGACTCTTGATAAATTATTCCAGTGGTTAATTACTCTCACTGTTAAAAGTTTACCCCTTATTTCCAGTCTGTATTTGTCTAGCTTCAGCTTCCAACCATCGGATCATGTTATGCCTTTGTCTGCTCGATTGAAGAGCCCATTATTAAATACTTGTTCCCTGTGGAGGTACTTTATAGACTGTGATCAAGTCACCCCTTAACCTTCTCCTGGTTAAGCTAAATAGATTGAGATCCTTGAGTGTTGGTGCCGGGTGAAGACAGTAATAGGAAATGGATGGCAGTTCCCCTATCTTAGGGGTGAGGGAAGCTAAGCGGGGTCTCCATCCGATCAGCCAAAGAGAAGCGTGCATTTCTGAGTGCATTAAAGGTTGACTTTTCAACCTGAAATTCTCACATACATTGACAAAGGAAAAGAAACAGACTAAAAAACATGATTTGATTATTTTTTTTTAAGAAAATATGATTTCTTGGGCCAATTTCATGTTTCTTGAGGGTCTGACGCATGATTTTTGATCTCTTGAGGTGAGACCCTCTCCTGCCGGTGGGTTCTCTCACCTGCAGACCCCCATGCCTGTGCAGCAGAGGAAAGTGAAGGGCACTCCATCTGACATAAATGTCATCTATGAGTCCAAGGATGAAGGGAAAGCCAACGCGGAGGCCGGGCCAGCTGCTGTCATTGCAGGTGCAGGGGTCTCCTCCCACAGCAAGGGGAAGGGTGACCCAAACACTCAGCCTCCCTTCCCCCCCCCCCTTGCCCCTGAGACGGGTGCCCTGACCTCCACCCTGGTCTGTGCCCAGGCTTGCCAGACCCTTCCTACCAAACGCCTCCCTCTTCTCATGTAACAACAGTGATAAATCACAGAAAGAGGCTCTATCGCAATAAGGGAAAGGAGGTGATCCCTAAAACTCCTCTGCCTCTCTCTGCTTCACTGCAGAGCGGCTCCCCACAGCCATCCCAGCCCCACTCCTGCCTGGCCCACCCTGATTTCTAGGACCCGTGCTCCTGTCCACACTGCATCCCACCTGCCTCCTTAATCCACTGAGCAGGGCCAGAATTGGCAGGGAGGCTGCCTGGAGATGTGACCAAGCAGGATTTCTGCTGGTGGGGAGCTGGGTCATGGGGGTGCCCCTGTCTGGGGAGATCAGGAAAGGTTTCTGGCACGAAGTCACCCCCATTTTGCTGGGTTCCATGGCTGCAGGCTGCCTTACCTGGACACAGCACACAAGCATTCCCTGCGCCATCCAAGAGGCAGGTAGCCGGGTGCTGGAAGGCCATGAAAAGAGGACACCTTGGCTGCCAACCTGCTTAACTTAGTTGTGTAGGACAAGGTGGTTATTATTAGCGTAGCGCCTAGAGGCCCACCCAAGCTCAGGACCCCATTGTGTTGCTGCTGTATGAACACAGAGAGAAAGTCTCTGATCTGATGCACGTAAATAGACATGTGGGAGAAAGGCAGTATCGTTATCCCCATTTTACAGACAGGGAGCTGAGGCACAGAGAAGAAAGGCCAGGTTCACAAAGGGGCTTAGGGCCTAACTACGTTTTTAGCCACCTAAGTCTAACATTTAGGTGCTCCTGACATTCTCAAAACCACTGATCAGCTGCTGCCTAACCCACTAGGTGCTTAAGTTTCCTAGGCACCTACGTTTCTGCTGGTAGTTGGCTTTGCTCATGCCTAGGTCCTGGCACCACCCCACAGCTAATGAGCTGCTCAGAGCCCTAGCTCAAGCCAAAGCCCTGGAAGCCCTGAAACAAGATTCTCAAACTACATGTTCCTCCATCTGTCTCACCAGCGGGGCCTGATCCCCTCAGTGCATGCCTATGGCTTCGAGCCTGCACAAAAGACAGCCAGGTGTGTGTGTCCCAGAATACCCAGTAGCCCCAGTGGATAGGGCACTCGGCTGGGATGTGAGACTCTTGAACCCAGATCTCCCACATCCCAGGTGAGAGCTTTAAACACCAGCCTATTGGCTATTGGAGGGGCGGGGGAGGTTGCGGCTCTCACTATCTCTTTCCATTTGTGTAAATAATTAACTATTTATTGGAGCAGGGACCGGAACCTGACTCTCCCCCATCCCACGTGAGTGCCCAAACCACCAGAGTCAATCTTTCACTTTCTCTCTCTGACCCAATGAATATTTAGTGATTTGTACAACGTGGAATAGCTCCAACATGCAAGACTGAGAGAGCCTCACCCCAGAATAGCTAACAGCCTGGGATTTGGGGCACTCACCTGGCTTCAAGTCCCTGCTCCAAATCAGGCAGAGCAGGGATTTAAATTTGGGTCACCCACATCCCAGGTGAGAGCCCCTACCACTCGGCTATTGGCTTAGGCACCTAACTCCAGAAGAGGGTTCCCGGCTGAGGATCCCAAGCAGAAGGAAGTGCATGTTCATGTTCTCCATTTCCTTCCTGTTAGCATCTCCCAGTGCATCTCCATGGCGGCTCTCTTCCATCATCCTTGGGCCTGTCTGCCTGATCTTGCTGATTCTGGTGATCGCGATGGCTCTACAGGGTGAGTGTTTCATAGATTATAAAGCCAGAGGGGACCATTCTGATCATCTGATCTGATGTCCTGTGGAACACAGCAGTAACTGAATTAATTATTTTTAAACTACAGGTCTGTCTCATCTTACGCTGGGGTTACGTTCCGCGGTCAGCGCGTAAAGCGTAAACCGCGTATAGTCAAAATTACATTGAGTGTAATAGTGGGCGGAATCGCCCGCACTACAGAAACAGTATTTACATTGTTATTTTTCTCTTTTTTGTTGTTTTTTTCTTGTTTTTGCTGACCGCGTAAAGCTGAAATCGCACATGTTAAATGCGCCTAAGATGCGACAGACCTGTACAGCAGATCTTTTAGAAAAAATTGTCAGTGATTAAAAATCCACCATTGCCCTTGGTAAGTTGTGCCAATGGTGGTTTACCCTCCCTGTCAGAAAATTTGAGGTTCTAATCAGAATTTGTCTAGCTTCCATTTCTAGACATTGGATCTTGTTATACCTTTGCTACATTGAAGAGCCCTCTAGTATTAAATTTCGGTGCCCCATGTAGATATAGACTGTGATCTTGTCCTTTAACCTTGTCTTTCTTAAGTTAAATAGACTGAGCTCCTTAAATCTATCACAGTATAATGCAAGTTTTCCAATCCTTTAATAATTCTTCTGGCTCATTTCCTGAGCCCTCTCCAGTTTTCAAAATCCTTTCTGAATTGTGGACACCAGAATGGGGCACAGTATTCCAGTGGCACTCACACCAATGCCAAATACAGAGATAATAGAACCTCCCCACTCCTACTCAGGATTCCCTTGTTTATACAGTAACTCCTCAGTTAACGTTGTAGTTCTGTTCCTGAAAAATGCGACTTTAAGCGAAATGATGCTAAGCGAATCCAATTTCCCCATAAGATTTAATGTAAATGAGGGGGTTAGGTTCCAGGGAAATGTTTTTCACCAGACAAAAGACTATATATATATATATATATATATATATACTGTGTATATACACCTCTACCTCGATATAACGCTGTCCTCGGGAGCCAAAAAATCTTACCGCGTTATAGGTGAAACCGCGTTATATCGAACTTGCTTTGATCCGCCGGAGTGCGCAGCCCCGCCCCCCCGGAACACTGCTTTACTGCGTTATATCCAAATTTGTATTATATCCGGTCGCGTTATATCGGGGTAGAGGTGTATATACATATACACACACACGCATTATAAGTTTTAAACAAACAATTTAATACTGGTATACAGTGATGATGATTGTGAAGCTGGGTTGAGGTGATGAAGTCAGAGGGTGGGATATTTCGCAGGGAATGCCTTACTGCTAAATGATGAACTAGCATTTGGCTGAGCCCTCAAGGGTTAACTGATTGTTAATGTAGCCTCACTCTACAAGGCAGCAGGCATGGAGGGAGGGGAGAGAGCATAGCGGACAGAGACACACACAGTGTGTCTGAGAGCCAGAGATGCACATTTCCCCTTTAAGGTGCTGACCCCAGTCTTAAGTACACTGCCTTGTTAATTAGATCAGCTTGCTGAGACCAGCTGCTGCCTAGAAGCTCTCTCCATTCTGAACCCTTTCATGTGTACCCCCTGCAGTAAGCGGGGTGCAGGAGCAGGGCAGAGGGGGACACCCTGACATTAGTCCCCCACTTCCCCCTCCCCTCCGTACAGCAAGCAGGAGTCTCTGGGAGCAGCTCCAAGGCAGAGGGAAGGAGCAGCACATGGCAGTGGGGGAGGGACAGCTCAATGCCAGCAATTGCTAGCCTGCTGGGCAGCTGCAGCACAGGGAACTTAGGGGAGCAGTGAGCTGATAGGGGGGCTGCCAGTCCACCCTGATTACAAGCCCCCACCAGCTAGCTCCAACGGGCTGCTCTTCCTGCAAGCAGTGGACAAAGCAAGCGGCTGCCAAACAACGTTAGAAGGGAGCATTATAAAACTTTAAACGAGCATGTTCCCTAATTGATCAGCAACGTAACAATGAAACAACGTTAACCGGGACGACTTTAAGTGAGGAGTTACTGTACATCTGAGAATCACAATAGCCCCTTTTGGCCACAGTGTCACACTGGATGCTCATGTTCAGTTGACTATCCACCATGACCCTGAAATCTTTATCAGGGTCACTGCTTCCCAGGATAAAGTCCACCATCCTGGAAATATGGGCTTCTGTGTTCTTAGGTGTATACATTTACATTTGGCCATATTAAAATGCATATTGTTTGCTTGTGTCCAGCTTACCAAATGATCCAGATTGCTCTGTATCAGTGACCTGTCTTCTTATTCATTTACCGCTCCCCCTGGTCTTTTTGCCTTCTGAAAACTTTATCAGTGGTGATTTCCCATTCTCTTCCAAGTCACTGATGAAAATGTTAAATAGCGTAGGGCCAAGAACCAATCCCTGCGGGAACTCACTAGAAACACACCTGCTCGATGATGATTCTCTGTTTACAGTTATATTCTGAGACCTATAATTTAGCCAGTTTTTAATCCATTGAATATGTTCTATGTTAAATTTATATTCTAATTTTTAATGAAAATGTCATGTGGTATCAAGTCAAATGCCTTACAAAAGACTGAATATATTATATCAACACTGTTACCTTTATCAGTCAAACTTGTAATCTCATCGCAAAAAGATACCAATTAATTTGACAGGATCTGTTTTCTATAAACCTATGCTGAATGGCATTAATTATATTACCCTCCTTTAATACTTTATTAATGGGGTTCCGTATCAGTTGCTCCATTATGCTGCTTGGAATTGATGTCAGACTGACAGGCCTATAACTACCCAGGCCATCCTGTTTACTCTTTTTAAATATTGGCACAACATTAGCCAATGGGTCATCTCCATTATCACTTCAAAGGTTTGTTTCTCTCTCCTGCTGATGATCGCTCATCTCAGTTGATTGGCCTCTTACAGTTGGTATGGCTACTCCCTCCTTTTTAGGTTCTCTGTATGTACAAATATCTTCTTTCTGTGGGTTCCAGTCTATGCATCCGATGAAGTGGGTTGTAGCCCATGAAAGCTTATGCTCAAATAAATTCGTTAGTCTCTAAGGTGCCACAAGTACTTCAGTCCTAGCTCTGTGTTCTAGTTGGTGACGTGGGTAGGGCTGCTAAGGAATTGATCCTTTGGCCCAGCCCTCTAATTGTCCTGGAGAGTGAAACTCAAGGAAGGCAGGACCAGACCATCCTCATTGGCACTGGGGATCAGATTAGGCCTGAGTCCTGCCATTTTAATGCCCAGTACAAGATGTGCCTCTTGGAGTGAGACCTCTACCTAAGGTTCTGCCCTGGAAAACATCCACCTAGACTGATCCAACCTGCAGAGGTGGCTATAAATGGGGTGCGGAGTGACGTCCACCTTTGAACATGTATAATCATGACTCCCTCAATCAGTATAGAGGCTAGAGTGATAGGCACAATGAAGTGCAGGTGGAGAGACACTCAGGATCTCGCATGGGGAATCAGAGCTGGGACATTAGCTGGTGTATTGTGAGGTCCATGGTAGATCAGGGCCCTCTGGATAGACAAAGGCCAAAGGTGCCACCACGGGAGATTCTGGTTGTACAGGCTGGCTCTGAACTCCTCCTGGACCATCAGGAGTCAAAGGTTATTGCCATGGCCATGTGAATGGTAACTGTAGGTGCCTTGGTACCATGGTGATGGATACTAGAGAGATTCTTCCCTTAGTGTGTGCCCAGAGGCACTCTGGTCCTGTGGTGACACTGGCTGTATAAATACCTGCTTAGGTACAGATAAGCATAAAAAGGATTTGCCCCGTGACCTCTGGGTTGTGGGATGTTGCTGATCTCCCTCTACAAATGTACAGCCTTGAGTACATTTGCTAGAATATCCTCAACATAAATGTTGACGGTTCTGTTACTGGGAGGGGGAATGGATCCAGTGGCCAAATAGGTGTGACGGGTTGGCTCACAGAACCCCCCTTGGGAACTGCCACCTGATGTGTCAAGACCACTTCTGCCCCTGCTTTCCTGCCCTGTCAGCTTAGGACTTCAGTGCCCTGCCTGGTTTGAGCCAGACCCGCTAGCCTGCTGCAAACCCAGACCCAGGTCTGAACCACGTCCCCTAACAGCTGCAGGCTTAACCTGAAAACAGCTCACAGACGTGTTCTTGCCTTTAACACTCAGATGCCCAACTCCCAATGGGGTCCAAACCCCAAATAAATCTGTTTTACCCTGTATAAAGCTTACACAGGGTAAACTCATGAATTGTTCGCCCTCTATAACACTGATAGAGAGATATGCACAGCTGTTTGCCCACCCAGGTATTAACACATACTCTGAGTTAATTAATAAGTAAAAAGTGGTTTAATTAAATACAGAAAGTAGGATTTAAGTGGTTCCAAGTAGTAGCAGACAGAACAAAGTGAATTACTAAGTAAAATAAAATAAAACCTGCAAATCTCTGTCTAATACAGTAAGAAACTGAATACAGATAAGATCCTCACCCATTCCAGAATGCTTCCTTTTACAGACTAATCTCCTTTTAGTCTGGGTCCAGCAATCACTCACACCCCTTGCAGTCACTGTCCTTTGTTCCAGTTTCTTTCAGGTATCTTTGGGGGTGCAGAGGCTTTCTCTTTAGCCAGCTGAAGACCAAAATGGAGGGGTCTCTCACAGGCTTAAATAGACTTTCTCTTGTGGCTGGAGACCCCCTCCTCTCTCCTATGCAAAGTCCAGCTACAAAATGGAGTTTTGGAGTCACCTGGGCAAGTCACATGTCCATGCATGACTGAGTTCCTTACCAGCCAAGCCACATTCCTGGGAAAGCCTAGATGTGGATTGGTGTCTTCAAGTTCATTGTTGTCTTAAGTGTTTCTTGATTGGGCACTAACTGAGAATTGTCTTTTCTCAGGAAGCTGACCAACTGCTTCACTACAGCCTACTTAGAATCAAACAAGTATGCAGCCAATATTTATAACTTCGAATACAAAAATGATACATGCATACAAATAGGATTAATAGATTCAGTAGATCATAACTTTTATAGAGATATGTTACATGGCATATGTAGCATAAAACACTTTCTAGTTATGTTATATAAATACAGCCATAAGCATATTTCTATAAAGCCTTATGGGTGGCACCGTCACAATAGGTCTCTGTCATGTGTCATGTAATGAGTTAACATTTGTCAGCCCCATCTGAAATGTACGACATGCAAGTTCCAAGCATTGTGGTTATTTGTTGATAAAACGCAGGGAGCACCCATCTCTGATATTTCCTGCAGAGACTCCAGTTTCAAAACAATGGTGCCGATTTCCCTCTCGCTCATCCTGGGGTGAATAAGGAACAACTCCTCTGATATCAGTGGAATTTGACTAGTGTAAAATTGGTGCAAGCAAGAGGAGACCCATGTCTCACATTCCCTGACAGTCAGTAAGTGGCACTGTACCCCCACATACTCACAGTCCATCTCATGCTGTAAAATACCCCAGGATTATCCAGGTTGGAGCAATCCACTGGCTCTGGGCACCCCATTATCTTACGATTTTTCTTGTGTCTTTAAAGTTTATCAGCTGTCCCAGAAATCAGAGCAAGAGCTGGAGGTCATTGAAATGGAAAACATAATCCTCTCGGACACTCTGCAGCAGCTGACAACTGGCAAGGGTAAGGAATCACAGCTAGAGCTTCTAAGGAAAAGACTCTACCATCCACCAATTCCTCCCTCCCCCCTTAAACCCTCAGCTAATCTCTCCTTTAACTATATTCCTACCTATCTCTGATCCCTCCCTGCCTCCCTAGATCCTTCTCTAAGCTCTCACTCTCTCCCTATATCCTTCTCTATCTTTCCTTCCATCCTTAGATCCTTATCTATTCTCTCTGTTCCAGATCTTTATCTGATCTGTCTTCCTTTTACTGTGTTCATCACCGTGGGAACTCAGTTCTTACTAATTCCTGTCTCCATCTTCCTATAACTCCTGTTCTCAGAAGATGGGCTATAACTGTCCCTCACTCCCTGACCCGCCCTCCCCACTGAGAACTCATGGTACCAGTTTACTGTGCATCCTACTTGTTGCTTGAAGAAAGGAGCTGATGGTCAAAGGCAGTAGGGTCAGCCGAACTGCTCAACGTGAGCAGACATGTGCAGGGATGGGTGAGCAGTTTAGAATTCTAAGCGAGGGGAAATTCCCATCATCCTTCACACCCAGCAGCACGGAGCTGTGGTAACAAAATGATCTTGGAGAATGAGGATTGAAAGTCTGTCTGTTTTCCCTTTTCTTCAAGAGGACAACTGCAGCATGTGTGAGGTGGACTGGGACCAGCAGGCAGCCAGCTGTTACTCCTTTTCTACGTCCGCAAAATCCTGGCATAACGGCTTAGATGCATGTACTGCAATATCGGCCAGTCTGGTGAAGATAGACACGAAGAAGGAGCTGGTACAGAGCCTCCTCTGCTTCTCTTCTTTATTGATATTGGTTGCTGATAAGACAATTACATGCACACTGACCCTACTTTTTACACTAGAGTTTACACTACGCAGCTTTTAGCGACACGGCTGTGCCGCTACAACCGTGCCACCAAAAGGCGCGCGGTGTAGCCACTGTTTGTCGGCAGGAGAGAGCTCTCCTGACGACAAAAACTTCCACCCCCAACGAGTAGCGTTAGTGTTGTCGCCAGGAGAGTGCTCCTGCCGACTACGTGCTGTTCACACCGGCACTTGTCATCTACAAAACTTTTGTCTTTCGGGGGGGTATTTTTTTAACACCTCTGAACGACAAAAGTTTTGTCTTTCACTTGCCAGTGTAGACAAAGCCTTAGAATCTGTGACATTCGGAGGAGGAGCGAAGTGGGGGACTGACTGGCTATGGGGATGTGGAATGGGACATGAGGCCTGTCATCTCTAATGCACAGTTCCAGCCCAGACCCAAGTCAGTAGTGAAACCTTCCATTGAGTTCCCAGTGGGGCAGGTGTTAACTGGCCTCCTTGTTGTCATCCTCGTTAGAGTCCAAGGATGGAATAGGCTATGGGAGCTAACACCTCTTCCTCTATAGAAGTCATCATGCAGAGCACGAGAAGGAGGGAGCTTGCCCTCTGAGTCCAGTCTCTATTTCTGTCATCGCAGATCCTTTCAAGAGCACAACGAGCATTTAAAGAACTGTTAGGTCTTATTAGTTAGCATTAGTGACTGGGAGACCCATTGCAAATGACTGAACTTTGTGAATTAGCAAGCAAGTGAAAAAGTCAAGATAACTATCTATGGAACTCACTTCTGCAGGATACTGAGGCAAATAATTTAGGGAGATTTAGGCAAGGATCAGATTTCTGCCTGAATGAGAAGAGCATTTAGCAACATGAGCTAGGATAAGAGGGATAGGGCCATTGATCCTTGTGCTTCAGGTCATAAACAGATCAGCTAACTGAGGAGTCATGGAGGAATGACCTCTATGCTGCTGTATTGCACAGTGGGCAAGATGCATTATGGGTCTTTTCCCACCTCGTGATGAAGCATCCAGCACTGGCCCCTCTCATGGCGGTGAGCTACTGCACGAGATGGGCCATCGCTGTGCTCTGATTTGGCAGTTCCTGGTCCCTTGGTTCCTGCTTTTATTCCTCCTTGCCAAGAATAATCTATGCGGAAGTCTTGTTCGGGAGCAGCACGAGGGGTAGGATAGTTTGGGGGTTAAGTCAGGAACTAGGAGCCAGGAAATCTGGGGTCTGTTCCATTGATTCAGTACGTGTTCCTGGGAGGGTCACTTAAGCCAATTTATCAAACAAGGAGGCCTACAGAGTCAGACACCTCTACCCATAGTTCAGACAATTAAATCGTTGGCCTGATTTCCAGAGGGACTCAGCCCCTGTTCTCACTCAGATGCCTTCAAAGGGGGAAAACCGGTTATTCGGGGATTGATTGTTGTCCTTTGCTGTTCGGCGCAGGAGTTCTTGAAACATGAGATGTCCAAACGCGTGTACGTGCGCCAAGGACAGCAATTCCACTTCAATTTCTGGACAGGGCTGAACTACGACAACGACATCGGGAACTGGACGTGGGCTGACGGCTCCGCCTTCTCCTTCCAGCTGTACGTCTCCCCTCACTGCCTGGCCCCATCAGGGCCGGCGCTCCCATTAGGCGACCTAGGCGGTCGCCTAGGGCGCTACTATTTTGGGGGCGCCTGCGCCCCCGCCGCCCGTAGAAATTTGGGGGCGGGACCTTCTGCCGCCGCTGTTGGGGGCGGGATTTCGGGGGCGGGACCTTCCGCCGCCTAGGGCGCCGGCAAAGCTGGCGCCGCTACTGGTCCCCATCCAAGGGCACTGATCCAGTTCAATGCTGGCTCTGAACGGGGTAGCTCCTCCATAAATGGGGATAATGGTTAGAACCAGCCAAACATTTTTCATCTGAACATTTTTTCTGGTGACAAACGGCTTTTCATATAAAATTTTCATTTTTTTCAAAATTTTCCAATGTAAACTGAAAAGTTTTTGGTAAAAATTTCCACTTTTCAGTAAAAAAAGGTTTTGGTTTTGATTGAATATTTAGGGGGAAATTTTTTTTAAAAAAAAGTCCAGGTGGAAAATAAGTAGTTTCTGAGCAGCTCTAACCACTTTGGGACCTTTGGCTATAAAGTGACAAGTATCACAGCATACCAGATTTAGAGTAAATCTCAGGAAAAACTTCCTAACTGTAAGACCAGTAGGACAGTGGAGCAGACGCCTAGGGAAGTCGTGGAATCTCCTTCCCTGGAGGTTTTCAAAAAGAGGCTGGATAGCCATCTGTCTTGGGTGGTTTAGACACAACAAATCCTGCATCTTGGCAGGGGATTAGACTAGATGACCCTTGTGGTCCCTTCTATGATTATTGGTGTCCCCAGGCTGTCCTTATTCAGGAGGTGGCTTTGTGCAGAATCCACCTCATACTGGATAGCTTGTCACAAGCCTCCACCCATGCAGCTCAGTCTCCTACGCTATGGCTATGGTGGTTAGGAGGCTCTCATTGGCTCATGGCTATGGTGGCAGAGGCTCCTAGGAATGAATGAGCCACATAGACTGAGCTCCCCTAGGGATGAGGCACATCAGCAATGAGGGGAGTGGGAGAAAAACACGCACCTGCAGGGAGGTGGGAGAAAACTTGCACTTCTTCTGGCCTTCAAACAACCCCCCAGGCCTCTCCAAGCCCATCATAAGAAGGAAGCGCCCCACAGACCAGGACACACTGACTCCAAGTGGCACCAGACTCTGCCAGAACAACAGCTGCAAAACCTGCAGACATAGCTCCACTGCTAAAATGATCAACACCCCTCACAACACACCTTTCAAGATCCCTGGGTCCTATGTGGTGTACCTCATCTAGTGTACTACGTGCCCAATACTAACTATGTGGGTGAAACCAGACAATCGCTATACGCTCAAATGAACGCACACAGGGAAATGAGAAAGGACAAAAACACCCTAATGCGTGTGGGCGAACACTTTGCACAAAGCAATCACTCTATATCTGACTCTCCGTCTCAAAGGAAATCTGCACAACAGCTCCAAAAGACGAGCCTGGGAACTTAAATTCATAACTTTGTTAGACACTAAAAATCATGGACTGAACAGAGACAATCTATGACTCACAAACAACCCTTCCCCTCCCCCTCTCCCTCCCCCCCCCTCCCCCCGCGCCGCCTTTTTTCCTCACTTTTTTTATTGCCTAGCACTGGAGGGTTGTTAAAAGGCCACTTCACCTTGAAATATGTATATAGTGTAGTTGTAGCCGTGTCGGTCTCGGGATATTAGAGAGGCAAGGGAGGGGGAGGTAATAGCTTTTATTGGACCAACTTTTGTTGGTAAGAGAGACCAGCTTTGAGCCACACCAAGGTCTGTCTCTCTCCCTCTCTCTCTCCAACAGAAGTAAGTCCAATAACAAATAGTAGCTCGGCCACCTTGTCTCCCTTGAAATATTGTAACTGCTTAGGCTAAACAGTCTCTCCCACCTCGTATTTAGCTGAGACACTGGGAGTACCTTTCCCACACCTGAAGAAGAGCTCTGTGTGTGGCTCGAAAGCTTGTCTCTCTCCCCAACAGACGTTGGTCCAGTAAAAGATTTTACCTCACTCACCTTGTCCCCGCTGGACACAGAGATGCACATGGTGATGGGAGCCACAGCAGAACCTACCATTAGCAAAATGGCAACATGGGCCTGACTCTTCAGTGCCTGGCCCTGTGTGTCAGGCAAAGCAGGTGTTAAATACCAGCATTCGGATTTGGTTTTCCTCCTACTTTGCAGAGGTGTCAGTGATGACCCAGATGCCGGGCAGGGGAGGCTCACCCAGGGTTGTCAATCTGACCCCCTCTCATTTATGCACTATGGTAAATGCACTTTGAAGACAATTCTTACCAAGGCAGCCGAGAAGGGGTAAATGCCCCAGTCTGTGGCTGTCCCCCCATGGCTGGCAGTGAGATGGGGCTTGTGCTTGGCAGGTTCCAGGTCCCGGGAGCTGAAGGCTGCGCGTACATGCAGAAGGGGGAAATCCGCACGCAGAGCTGCGCCAAATGGGAGGTTTATATCTGCGAGAAGCCAGCCAAGTTTGGGGGGAACTGAGAAGCGGGGCAGGAGCAGCAGAAGGAGTGGCCTCAGGGCCTCTGCAGATCTTCCCCATCCTGGCACCATGTGGGTGTCACGCTCAGCCCCTTCATCACAACCGCACTGAACCCAGTGGGGACACATGGCCAGGAGCCTGCTGCCAAGTTCTCCCTGTTACTGTTAGTTAAAGGTGCGTTGACAACCTTTGCTCAGTTATTGACTGTGTTTGAGGAAGTAAATAAAATGCTGGTTTTAAAAGGCCAAAGACGCCCTTGTGCTTTAGTCTGTGTTTCCTCATAAATTGCTCTGGGCGGGGCTTCTTGTATGGCCCANCCAGTAAAAGATTTTACCTCACTCACCTTGTCCCCGCTGGACACAGAGATGCACATGGTGATGGGAGCCACAGCAGAACCTACCATTAGCAAAATGGCAACATGGGCCTGACTCTTCAGTGCCTGGCCCTGTGTGTCAGGCAAAGCAGGTGTTAAATACCAGCATTCGGATTTGGTTTTCCTCCTACTTTGCAGAGGTGTCAGTGATGACCCAGATGCCGGGCAGGGGAGGCTCACCCAGGGTTGTCAATCTGACCCCCTCTCATTTATGCACTATGGTAAATGCACTTTGAAGACAATTCTTACCAAGGCAGCCGAGAAGGGGTAAATGCCCCAGTCTGTGGCTGTCCCCCCATGGCTGGCAGTGAGATGGGGCTTGTGCTTGGCAGGTTCCAGGTCCCGGGAGCTGAAGGCTGCGCGTACATGCAGAAGGGGGAAATCCGCACGCAGAGCTGCGCCAAATGGGAGGTTTATATCTGCGAGAAGCCAGCCAAGTTTGGGGGGAACTGAGAAGCGGGGCAGGAGCAGCAGAAGGAGTGGCCTCAGGGCCTCTGCAGATCTTCCCCATCCTGGCACCATGTGGGTGTCACGCTCAGCCCCTTCATCACAACCGCACTGAACCCAGTGGGGACACATGGCCAGGAGCCTGCTGCCAAGTTCTCCCTGTTACTGTTAGTTAAAGGTGCGTTGACAACCTTTGCTCAGTTATTGACTGTGTTTGAGGAAGTAAATAAAATGCTGGTTTTAAAAGGCCAAAGACGCCCTTGTGCTTTAGTCTGTGTTTCCTCATAAATTGCTCTGGGCGGGGCTTCTTGTATGGCCCATTATGAGAATTAATTTCCTTTCATGGGTAATCAAACTGGGATAGTCCACAATGGACTGGCCAGACTGGATGATAAACTAAACAGTAATAAGTCACCAGGACCAGATGGTATCACGCAAGAGTTCTGAAGGAACTCAAATGTGAAATTGCAGGACTACTAACTGGTATGTAACCTATCATTTAAATCAGCTGCTGTCCCAGATGAATGGAGGATAGTTAAGGTGACGCCAGTTTTTAAAAAAGGCTCCAGAGGGGAGCCCACATGATATACTTTGAACAAGACTTGTGGCAATTGTCTAACCGTGGCAAAATCAGTGATATCCGTGGTCCTATTTCAATCATACAGCATCTGACTCTGCCCTGAGTTTCGTTTCTCAGCGTGGGGCAGGGCCCCAGCTGGTGGCAGCTGAGCAGGACGTTGCGCTAGCATTTCCTCTGGNACCTTTGCTCAGTTATTGACTGTGTTTGAGGAAGTAAATAAAATGCTGGTTTTAAAAGGCCGAAGACGCCCTTGTGCTTTAGTCTGTTTCCTCATAAATTGCTCTGGGCGGGGCTTCTTCTATGGCCCATTATGAGAATTAATTTCCTTTAATGGGTAATCAAACTGGAATAGTCCACAATGGACTGGCCAGACTGGATGATAAACTAAACAGTAATAAGTCACCAGGACCAGATGGTATCACGCAAGAGTTCTGAAGGAACTCAAATGTGAAATTGCAGGACTACTAACTGGTATGTAACCTATCATTTAAATCAGCTGCTGTCCCAGATGAATGGAGGATAGTTAAGGTGACGCCAGTTTAAAAAAGGCTCCAGAGGGGATCCCACATGATATACTTTGAACAAGACTTGTGGCAATTGTCTAACCGTGGCAAAATCAGTGATATCCGTGGTCCTATTTCAATCATACAGCATCTGACTCTGCCCTGAGTTTCCTTTCTCAGAGTGGGGCAGGGCCCCAGCTGGTGGCAGCTGAGCAGGACGTTGCGCTAGCATTTCCTCTGTGCAGTAAATAGCTGGTTATCAGGACCGCAGCCCCATGGGCAGGGTGATTTCCCACCGGGCCATCTGCAAACGTGTCCCAGCCTGATGACTCCTGCTGCATCTTTTCCCTGTGGTTATTGACATCCACCAGCTTCCCAAAGGCTCCATTTGTGGCTTCTGCTTCTACCCCTAATATTGGAGTTTTGTCACATCATATAATTTGGGGCTGCAGGCTCAGTAGGTAGAAACAGGAGGAGTGGGAAAGCCAGCCCTTGAGGCTCTGGTTAGAATAGCTACCAATGGTCCCTGGATATTGGCTGGAACAGCAATTACCCAGGGTGGGATGTTAAAGACCAGATTGTCCCAGGCAAACCAGGGCTATTGACACTTTCTGACATAAGAGCCAGGTCCGGACAGCTCAGGTTTGTATGAATCCATACACAGATAACTCCCTACTTCCAGGGGGCAACTAATTTCTCAGCCCATCAAATGAGACTGATGTCAGTATAGCTTATCCTTAGGTGAATATTAATAAAGCAAAGAGATTAAAAAAGTATTTTTACCAGTTCTCCCTTGCAGTATTGGACACACTCTGCCCCGGCTTTCTGGTGAGAAGAGACCAGGTAGCAGAACTCACCACATGGCACCTAATTGTCCAGACCCAGGCTGCATTTGCTGCCTTAGAAGACAAAGCAGCTGGTGGATTTCCCCCTCTCGGGGGGGATCGGGTGTGCTAGTGTATTAGGTAGTGTGTGAATGCGATTTACCAGCAGAACCCATCCTAAGCTGCCTGGTTACACACGGGGATAGTCACCCCTCCTGTGGTACTCACTCACCATGTGAATTTGGTTCTGTTGTTACAGGGTGCAGGCCCCATCACCATGGCCGCTGAGAACAGGTTCGGGCCCTGGTGAAAAAAAAATTTCGGGCCCCCCAGCAAGGGCGGACCAGCTAAACAGGGCCGACGAGGGGGGGGGGGAAAGCCGGGCCCCGGGCCCCCTTCCGGACTGCTGGGCCCCGGTAATTTGTACCGGCTTCCCCCCCGTCTCGTCGGCCCTGCTTTACTGCAATCATCACCCACCCTAACCTGCTGTCCGCTGCCTCACGGACTCCAGTTTCTTGGCCTGCCTTCGGAGAATTCCCATCACTCTCCTTGTGCTGGTAGCATGGAAATCTGAAATTCACATTAACAGTTAATGCAAAATGCGCCAGGTTGGTTTGAATGAATTTATTTTGTCCTTTGCACTTTTACAGCCATGTGGTGAGATGGGTCTTTGAATAACTCACCTTCTTCTAATAACTGTAAAGAAAGAAAAAATATGCTTTTCTGAACTTCCTTTGCTGTCTCCTTATTTTAGGGTAATGAAAGCAGAAAGACAGCATGGGGGGTTGGGTGAATGGATCCAGCGGGATCAGAGAAACAAACTAAAAGTTCATCAAGCATCCCACTTTGTACATGGCTGCCCCCTGCCCATCTGGAATAGGGGGGTAGCTGCTTTCATGGCTTCCCAGGGGGCTTCCGGCCAGGAGACATCTGGATCTCACTCACCTGAGCAGCTGCTGGGGCTTCGGTGAGTGTCCGACCCTGGGATCCTGCTGGGCAAGGGGCAGCCCCATGAGGCTATGGTGAGGGGCAGCAACAGGGGAGGAGGCCACCCGTGATGGCAGCCCCCCCTGGCACCCACCGCAGGGGAGGCGAGGGGTCTTCCTGGACCTGAGAGGGGCCCTAGGAACACGTGCAGTGACAGTGGTGCAGGGTGAGTGTGCTGCTGGGGGAGGAAAATGGGGGGTCCCTCCCCCAGAGCTTGCTGCTGCCAGAGGGGAGAGGGTTGGGGGGAGCACTCCTCTCTGGCCCTAGCCCCAGGGCAGCCTGTCTGCACCCCAAGTCCCTCACCCCTGCACCCCAACCCTCAGCCCCAGCCCAGACCCCGCACCCCAGCTCCCTCCCCGAGCCTGCCCCCCGCATCCCAACCCCCTGTCCCAGCCTAGAGCCTGCCCCCGAATGCCCTCCCAGAGCCCGACCCTTCCCCTCTCCCACACCCAAACTCCCTCCCAGAGCCCGT
>QXTE01000657.1:0-61353 GCA_003942145.1 Platysternon megacephalum | reverse complement strand
GCCTTTTTTCCTCCCTTTCTTTATTGCCTAGCACTGGAGGGTTGTTAAAAGGCCACTTCACCTTGAAATATGTATATAGTGTAGTTGTAGCCGTGTCGGTCTCGGGATATTAGAGAGGCAAGGGAGGGGGAGGTAATAGCTTTTATTGGACCAACTTTTGTTGGTAAGAGAGACCAGCTTTGAGCCACACCAAGGTCTGTCTCTCTCCCTCTCTCTCTCCAACAGAAGTAAGTCCAATAACAAATAGTAGCTCGGCCACCTTGTCTCCCTTGAAATATTGTAACTGCTTAGGCTAAACAGTCTCTCCCACCTCGTATTTAGCTGAGACACTGGGAGTACCTTTCCCACACCTGAAGAAGAGCTCTGTGTGTGGCTCGAAAGCTTGTCTCTCTCCCCAACAGACGTTGGTCCAGTAAAAGATTTTACCTCACTCACCTTGTCCCCGCTGGACACAGAGATGCACATGGTGATGGGAGCCACAGCAGAACCTACCATTAGCAAAATGGCAACATGGGCCTGACTCTTCAGTGCCTGGCCCTGTGTGTCAGGCAAAGCAGGTGTTAAATACCAGCATTCGGATTTGGTTTTCCTCCTACTTTGCAGAGGTGTCAGTGATGACCCAGATGCCGGGCAGGGGAGGCTCACCCAGGGTTGTCAATCTGACCCCCTCTCATTTATGCACTATGGTAAATGCACTTTGAAGACAATTCTTACCAAGGCAGCCGAGAAGGGGTAAATGCCCCAGTCTGTGGCTGTCCCCCCATGGCTGGCAGTGAGATGGGGCTTGTGCTTGGCAGGTTCCAGGTCCCGGGAGCTGAAGGCTGCGCGTACATGCAGAAGGGGGAAATCCGCACGCAGAGCTGCGCCAAATGGGAGGTTTATATCTGCGAGAAGCCAGCCAAGTTTGGGGGGAACTGAGAAGCGGGGCAGGAGCAGCAGAAGGAGTGGCCTCAGGGCCTCTGCAGATCTTCCCCATCCTGGCACCATGTGGGTGTCACGCTCAGCCCCTTCATCACAACCGCACTGAGCCCAGTGGGGACACATGGCCAGGAGCCTGCTGCCAAGTTCTCCCTGTTACTGTTAGTTAAAGGTGCGTTGACAACCTTTGCTCAGTTATTGACTGTGTTTGAGGAAGTAAATAAAATGCTGGTTTTAAAAGGCCGAAGACGCCCTTGTGCTTTAGTCTGTTTCCTCATAAATTGCTCTGGGCGGGGCTTCTTCTATGGCCCATTATGAGAATTAATTTCCTTTAATGGGTAATCAAACTGGAATAGTCCACAATGGACTGGCCAGACTGGATGATAAACTAAACAGTAATAAGTCACCAGGACCAGATGGTATCACGCAAGAGTTCTGAAGGAACTCAAATGTGAAATTGCAGGACTACTAACTGGTATGTAACCTATCATTTAAATCAGCTGCTGTCCCAGATGAATGGAGGATAGTTAAGGTGACGCCAGTTTAAAAAAGGCTCCAGAGGGGATCCCACATGATATACTTTGAACAAGACTTGTGGCAATTGTCTAACCGTGGCAAAATCAGTGATATCCGTGGTCCTATTTCAATCATACAGCATCTGACTCTGCCCTGAGTTTCCTTTCTCAGAGTGGGGCAGGGCCCCAGCTGGTGGCAGCTGAGCAGGACGTTGCGCTAGCATTTCCTCTGTGCAGTAAATAGCTGGTTATCAGGACCGCAGCCCCATGGGCAGGGTGATTTCCCACCGGGCCATCTGCAAACGTGTCCCAGCCTGATGACTCCTGCTGCATCTTTTCCCTGTGGTTATTGACATCCACCAGCTTCCCAAAGGCTCCATTTGTGGCTTCTGCTTCTACCCCTAATATTGGAGTTTTGTCACATCATATAATTTGGGGCTGCAGGCTCAGTAGGTAGAAACAGGAGGAGTGGGAAAGCCAGCCCTTGAGGCTCTGGTTAGAATAGCTACCAATGGTCCCTGGATATTGGCTGGAACAGCAATTACCCAGGGTGGGATGTTAAAGACCAGATTGTCCCAGGCAAACCAGGGCTATTGACACTTTCTGACATAAGAGCCAGGTCCGGACAGCTCAGGTTTGTATGAATCCATACACAGATAACTCCCTACTTCCAGGGGGCAACTAATTTCTCAGCCCATCAAATGAGACTGATGTCAGTATAGCTTATCCTTAGGTGAATATTAATAAAGCAAAGAGATTAAAAAAGTATTTTTACCAGTTCTCCCTTGCAGTATTGGACACACTCTGCCCCGGCTTTCTGGTGAGAAGAGACCAGGTAGCAGAACTCACCACATGGCACCTAATTGTCCAGACCCAGGCTGCATTTGCTGCCTTAGAAGACAAAGCAGCTGGTGGATTTCCCCCTCTCGGGGGGGATCGGGTGTGCTAGTGTATTAGGTAGTGTGTGAATGCGATTTACCAGCAGAACCCATCCTAAGCTGCCTGGTTACACACGGGGATAGTCACCCCTCCTGTGGTACTCACTCACCACATGAATTTGGTTCTGTTGTTACAGGGTGCAGGCCCCATCACCAGGGCTGCTGAGAACAGGTTCGGGCCCCGGTGAAAAAAAAATTTCGGGCCCCACAGCAAGGGCGGACCAGCTAAACAGGGCCGACGAGGGGGGGGGGGGAAGCCGGGCCCCGGGCCCCCTTCCGGACTGCTGGGCCCCGGTAATTTGTACCGGCTTCCCCCCCGTCTCGTCGGCCCTGCTTTACTGCAATCATCACCCACCCTAACCTGCTGTCCGCTGCCTCACGGACTCCAGTTTCTTGGCCTGCCTTCGGAGAATTCCCATCACTCTCCTTGTGCTGGTAGCATGGAAATCTGAAATTCACATTAACAGTTAATGCAAAATGCGCCAGGTTGGTTTGAATGAATTTATTTTGTCCTTTGCACTTTTACAGCCATGTGGTGAGATGGGTCTTTGAATAACTCACCTTCTTCTAATAACTGTAAAGAAAGAAAAAATATGCTTTTCTGAACTTCCTTTGCTGTCTCCTTATTTTAGGGTAATGAAAGCAGAAAGACAGCATGGGGGGTTGGGTGAATGGATCCAGCGGGATCAGAGAAACAAACTAAAAGTTCATCAAGCATCCCACTTTGTACATGGCTGCCCCCTGCCCATCTGGAATAGGGGGGTAGCTGCTTTCATGGCTTCCCAGGGGGCTTCCGGCCAGGAGACATCTGGATCTCACTCACCTGAGCAGCTGCTGGGGCTTCGGTGAGTGTCCGACCCTGGGATCCTGCTGGGCAAGGGGCAGCCCCATGAGGCTATGGTGAGGGGCAGCAACAGGGGAGGAGGCCACCCGTGATGGCAGCCCCCCCTGGCACCCACCGCAGGGGAGGCGAGGGGTCTTCCTGGACCTGAGAGGGGCCCTAGGAACACGTGCAGTGACAGTGGTGCAGGGTGAGTGTGCTGCTGGGGGAGGAAAATGGGGGGTCCCTCCCCCAGAGCTTGCTGCTGCCAGAGGGGAGAGGGTTGGGGGGAGCACTCCTCTCTGGCCCTAGCCCCAGGGCAGCCTGTCTGCACCCCAAGTCCCTCACCCCTGCACCCCAACCCTCAGCCCCAGCCCAGACCCCGCACCCCAGCTCCCTCCCCGAGCCTGCCCCCCGCATCCCAACCCCCTGTCCCAGCCTAGAGCCTGCCCCCGAATGCCCTCCCAGAGCCCGACCCTTCCCCTCTCCCACACCCAAACTCCCTCCCAGAGCCCGTGCCCTGCACCCCAGCTGCCTGCCCCAGCCCAGACCCCGCACCCCAACTCCCTCCCAGAGCCTTCCCCCGCACCCCCTCCTCCTGCCCCANCCCCAACTCCCTCCCAGAGCCTTCCCCCGCACCCCCTCCTCCTGCCCCAGCCCATCCCCCGCCCCCCAACTCCCTCCCAGAGCCCCCGCCCCCCTCCTGCACCCCAACCCCCTGCCCCAGCCCACACCCCAACTCCCTTCCAGAGCCTGCCCCCCACAACCCCCTCCTCCTGTCCCAGCCCAGACCCCACACCCCAACTCCCTCCCAGATCTACACATGACTACTTCTGTAAAGGCAGTATAAGCCCCAATGTGAGCTGCATCCAAAGAGGCCTGCAGGGACGTTTTAGCTAGCAGCTGGCCCTCATTAATAATGGGCTGAAATTGTTCACACTGTTCTGTTGGCAGATGCTCAATAAAGGTGGTACATTTGGCTTAATTTGGGTGGGGCCGTCCTTTGCCATGAGAGCCTGATCGTTTGAAGTCCTAACGTGTCCGGAAGTGTCGCAGATGGGGAAGTCTAACGGCTGAATACATCCAGACACTTCCGGCCCTTACCTTATGGAGGTGCCTTCCCGTGGTGGTGTCTGCCCCATACATTCACCACCTCCACAACCAGAGCATTGGGTGCAGGATGAGTCAACAACAATTCAGACTCCTTAGCTGGGACGTAGTGTTTTTTATTGGCTCTTTTGCATGTGGGTGGTATTGTTACCGGGGTCTGCCAGATGGTTTTGGCAAGGTCCAGCAGGGCCTCATTGATAGGTAACGGGGGGGGGGTGGGGGGGTTGGAATTATTAATAATAGTAGAAAGTGTTAATGTAGGAGACCACCAGACACTAATTTAACCATATACCCCTTTATTTAGTCCAAATAAATATGCCTGAAACTAAGCAGTCACTACACCCCCAGGTTGGTGAAAAAAAATTTTCAGCCCCCCCAGCAAGGGCGGACCGGCTAAACAGGGCCGACGAGGGGGGGGGGGGAGTCGGGGAAGCTGGGCCCCGGGCCCCCTTCCGGACTGCCGGGCCCCGGTAATTTATACCGGCTTTCCCCCCCCCCTCTCGTCGGCCCTGCACCCAATACAGTAACTAAGTATTCATAAGTATTTCTCATTCTGGCATGCCCCAGCGTGATCAGATAGAGTCTCACAAAGAACCCTCCAATTCATAACTCTTTTTATACCACTAACAAACAATGTGATTGTCATTGCCAATTACTGACTTTGGCTTCAAACCAATTTGAGACAATTCACCCTTATTTCCAGTCTTAACCAGATACATTTTATAACCTCCTTTTCTCCCAAGGCCTTTCCACCCCCTTTCTTGCCGATCAACAGATTTTCCATTCCACCTGGGCTCACAATGCCCTAATTCTTAAGATAACACTAGTATGTGTGGTGGGAAAGTTTGTGTTGCCTCTTTTTAAGACGGTTTCTTTTTGTCTTATTTAAAACCGTTTACAACCACCCCCTATCAGTCAGAGACCTTATTTTTAGAAACATCCCCTTATCTCAGGGGCTCTCCACCTTTCCAGACTACAGTACCCCTTTCAGGAGACTGATTTGTCTTGCATACCCCAAGTTTCACCTCACTTAAAAACTACTTGCTTACAAAATCAGGCATAAAAATACTAAAGTATCTCAACACACTATTCCTGGCAAATTGCTGACTTTCTCATTTTTACCATAGAATTATCAAATAAATCAATTGGAATATAAATACGGTACTTACATTTCAGTGTATAGTAGATAGAGCAGTATAAACAAGTCATTGTCTGTATGAAATTTTAGTTGGTACTGACTTCGCTAGTGCTTTTTATGTAGCCTGCTATATAACTAGGCAAATATCTAGATGAGTAGATGTAACCCCTGGAAGACCTCTGAGTACCCCCCAGGGGTCCGCATACCCCTGCTTGAGAACACTGTCTTATCACATAAGTTATTCTTTGAACCAGACATTCTCCCTACTTCATTCCTACTTGCCTTATAACTCATTATTTTCATGGTCTTTCTACTTGCAGGTCAAGACCTTTCTTTACAACACACACATTTCTTTAACCAAACTTAAGGTAACTTTAATTCTTTAATTTTATATTTATCCTACAATGTCCGCACAGCGCAGTGAACCAGGCAGGGACCCTACGGAGATAGTACATGATCGTGTAATTGAAGGGTGCACCACCATGCAGCGGTGCAAAGGGCAGAGATGAGGCTGCACAGGGAACCTGACTATTATTTCCTCACTTCAGAGGGTTTCATTTTTATGTGAGGGAGGCATTTTCCAAAGCGCCGAAGTGATTGAGGAGCATGGATCACGCTGGCAGCCAATGGGGACTGGGCTTCTAAACTAGGGGGGCACTTTTGAAAATCGCCCCCTGCACGGATAAAGCTGGGGGAGGATTCGGGGAGGAGAAGGAGACCTGGGGGAGGAGGTACAAAGCGCTCACATTTTGCTAATTGCCCTGCCTCAGTCATTTCCCTCTGCTCCTCACTGCTAAGTGCCCCATGCAGGGGGCGGGGGCGGGGACAGGCTGCCAACTGCCCTGTGCAGGTACCAGGGCCGGCTCGAGGATTTTTGCCGCCCCAAGCAAAAAAAATTTTGGCTGCCCCCCCCTTTTTTTTCGTGCCCCCCTGCCCTGCCCCAACTCCACCCCTTCCAAACCCCTTCCCCAAATCCCCAGCCCCGCCTCCTCCCCCGGGCGTGCCGCATTCCCCCCCCCCATTGCTTCCTGCGGGTCCCCCACGACCTCCCACCCTAGCTCACCTCTGCTCCACCTGCTCCCTCGGGCGCGCCGCCGCTCCGCTTCTCCCCCCTCCCTCTCAGGCGAGGGAGGGCGGAGAAGCGGAGCAGCGGCGCGTTCAGGGGAGCAGGCGGAGCGGAGGTGAGCTGGGGGGTGGGGGCGCAGAAAGTAACGGGGCGGTAGAGGAACCACTCCCCGCTCCAGCTCACCTCCGCTCCACCACCGCCGCTCGGCTTCTCCTCCCTCCCTCCCTCCCAGCCTTGCTGCGTGAAACAGCTATTTCGCACGCGGCAAGCCTGGGAGGGAAGGGGGAGAAGCAGAGCGGCAGCGGCGCGCTCAGGGGAGCAGGCGGAGCGGAGGCAAGCTGGGGCGGCGGGCAGTAGCGGCGCCAGCTTTGCCGGCGCCCTAGGCGGCGGCAGGTCCCGCCCCCGAAATCCCGCCCCCAACAGCGGCGGCGGAAGGCCCCGCCCCCAAATTTCTACGGGCGGCGGGGGCGCAGGCGCCCCCAAAATAGCAGCGCCCTAGGCGACTGCCTAGGTCGCCTAATGGGAGCGCCGGCCCTGGCGGCGGGGGCCCTTTTTCCCCATGCCCCGGAGTCGGCGCCTATGATGGCCGGCGCCAGAATGCCATCCCTAGAAATGTGCCGCCCCAAGCACCTGCTTGTTTCGCTGGTGCCTGGAGCCGGCCCTGGCAGGTCCCTTGAAGTNCCTTTGCACATCAGCTGGCAGCTCCCAAGGGGGTTTCTGTGAACCAACCCGTCACAGAGTGACAGGGCATTGATCACTTGACAATAACCTGTCTGTTCATTCCCTTTGGGGCACCTGCCATTGGCCACTGTCAGAGGACAGGATACTGGGCTAGATGGACCTTTGGTCTGACCCAGTATGGCCATGCTTATGTTCTTATGTTTTAAACCTGCTGCATATTAATTTCATTTGGTGACCTCTAGTTCTTGTGTTATGAGAAGGAGTAAATAACACTTCCTTATTTACTTTCTCCACTCCAGTCATGATTTTATAGACCTCAATCATATTCCCCCTTAGTCGTCTCTTTTCCAGGCTGAAAAGTCCCAGTCTTATTAATCTCTCCTCACACGGAAGCCGTTCCAGACCCTTAATCATTTTGTTTTTCTGAATCTTTTCCAATTCCAATATATCTTTTTTGAGATGGGGCGACCACATCTGCACGCAGGATGCATGGCAGGGGTGTAACAGGTCTCGATTGCCTCAATTAAATGTCCGGCGAAAGAATATTTATATTTTGCCATTTGTCAGAAGTTCCCCATTACATTTCTCTCCTGCCTGCTGACTAGAGTGGGCCCCGTTCCCATGGATACTAAAGGTAGGCTACAGTGCAGTCGCAGGTGTGTCTACAGCTCAGGTAGGCACACCCGTGCTAGCTTTAACCTAGCTAGTGGGGCTAAAACGAGCAGAGAAGCCACAGAGACACAGCCCCAGATGTGGGCGAGAAACACAAGTACGTAGCCGGGGGGCCAGACGGGCTCGCGGATCGCACGCCGCCATGCGTCACTGCTGGTTTTAGCTGTGCTAGCTAGGTTACAGCTAGTGCAGCCCAGGCTGCGATCACGCCTCTCACTGCAGGGTAGACACACCCTGTGGCCATTCACAGCACCCTGACTGTGTGAAGGGGCCTGTGGAGAATATACCCCCCCCCTTCCTTTGTCCCCCACAGGAAGTTTCCCCCTCCTTTCCTATCTATTCCCCCACTGACCTTGCCCTGGGCCTAAACCAGTCTCCCTCCTACTCCTCTTCACCAGCCTCTGTCAAGCAAGGCCTGCTTGGTGTTCACTCAAACCCAAGCCAGAACCACACTGCCCGGGCAGGAGGGAGGGAGTGGGGGCCGAAAGAAAGGGGAACTGGAACATTTGCAAGAATATTTGGCAGCACTCCAGCCTAAACTGTCTGCATAACTTCTGCTTTTGTAACAAGCTTTTGCTTTAAGTATCAAACCATATAGCCAAGCCATATAGTTTATCTGTAATCAATGCTGTATACTGATATATGGGTAATAAGCATCTCTCAATAACCTGTAACAATTAGCATAGCAATAGGCCTAGTAATCATATCAAGGGGTGGGCACAACATCCCTCCCTTGCTCCACTATGTAACTCCCGTTCCCAACACCCTATTAATGCTTATAAATTAGAAGAGATATATTAACATCAAAACTGTCATCCAGGCTGTAACCTATATTGAAATGTACCCTTGATCTTGTGTAACCGGAATATGTGCTCATGTTTTTGCCTTGGCATAAGCAATAACCACTGTCTGCCCTTTTGTGAACCCTTGTTTACTATTCAGGAAAGCACCCCCCCCCCCCTAAATGCTTGGCAGTGACACATGTGCGGTTGCGGTTTAAGACTATAAATTTGTACAAGACCGTTGATCGGGGCTAGCAGGTTTCGACCTGCTGCCCCAAAGCGTTGGTGATCGGGGGCTGCTGATTTTGGTCGGCTGCCCCAGCGCGTTGGTGTGTTTGTGTGAGCTCAATAAACGGGCCTCAGGCTGGAGACTATAATTCAAATTTTCTGCCTAGGAGTGGTTTGTCCCTGACAGGTCAAATGACTGCCTAGGGGGTCATTTCCCCGACAGGCCTTTACATTTACACTCGCTTTATGCTGCCAGTGTTGTGAAATACCCTTTGTGTGAATGATTGTAGCGTGAAGTGGAAATTCATTCAGCCCAGACGGAGTCTCATTTTCCCCTCTCTTTGCAGCCCCCTGCGCCTGAAGGAGAAGCTGCAGACCCTCCAGTGCCACTTCACCTGGAACTTTGAAATCAGAGACAAGGTAGATGCAATTCACATCCTCCAAACTCTGGCTCTCCGGATTGCCCACACTCACTACCAGAACCAGCCCGCGCTCCTTGCCATGCAGGCTTATCTCTGCCACCTGCAAGGGCAATATGAAGACGCTCTGCAAAGCCTTAGAGAAGCCGAGGAGATTCTGCAAAGAGATCACCCAGATAACTTCCCCCGGCAGGTCCTGGTCATTTACGGAAACTACGCCTGGCTCTATTATCACTTGGCCCACTATGATTTGGTTGAGCTTTACCTGGACAAGGTTAGAAAGATTTGCAGCTCCCTGAAGAGCCACTCTCCATATGCAGCTCAGATCCCTGAGATACGTGCACAGAAAGGCTGGTCTCTCCTGGCAGCAGGCTTCCGCAATGGCACAGAAGCCACAGAGTGTTTCCAAATGGCATTAAGAGAAGATGAAGCAAATGGGGAGTTTCTTGCTGGGTCGGCAATCGCAGCCTTCGCATCATGGACTCACTCACACGATTCTGTATCTTGGAATGCTGCCAGAGAGAAGCTGAGCGCCATTATCCATGAACAGCAGCAACATTTTGAAGCTAAGGTGTATTTAGCCAAGATCCTTAAGAGGGCGAATAGACAGCAAGCCGAAGCCCTCTTAGAAGATGTTGTTCAGAATAGCCTGGACCCTGAGGTCCTGAGAAATGCAGCCAAGTTCTTTCAACCAGAATTCCCACAACAAGCAATTGCTATCCTACAGCGAGCAATATCTCTGAACCCCACTTATCACCTCCTTCACTATGACCTTGGTTATTGCTACAAGAAACAACTGGAGGGGGCCAAGTCAGGCAGAAGAGAAGAAATATTGGCAGCAGCTATTGAGGCCTTCAAAAAAGCTGTGCAAAAAGATCCAACCTCTGTGTTTGCAAAGCTGGCTTTAGCTGAAATGTATGGAGAAAATACACCTCACTACCAAGAAGAGATTTATCTCAATCTCATGAGTGAAATGCCCAGCCTCAGCAAGAGGTGTCAGCAGGCAGTCTACCTTCACTGGGGGGATTTCCTCTTCTACAAGCAGAAGTCACTGTGGGAGGCAGCTAAGACGTACAAAGCAGGTTTCGCCATTCCAGACAAGTACCTGGAGAGGCAACAACTGAAAACCAGGTTGGAAAAGGTGGCAGGAGAATTCCAGCAGAGCTCCCAAACCACAGAGGCTGAGGACATACATGACTTCATTCAAGAGAATGAAAGTCCATGAGACACTATAAAGTTCACTGATGGCAACAACAGAGCAGTTGACTAGAGATGTAGAGAAAATGCAGGATCCTTTCCCTTCCCTGGACACACCAAGATCTCCTTCTGAAGCAAGTCACTTTCCCCACCTGTGTAACAATGACATTCGTGTTGCAAATGATTCTGGGTCCCCTGAATAGTTCAGACCATGGCACATCCTGCTGCTGCTTCTTATAATTATTATTAGCTACCTGTATTGTAAAGAACGAGGCCCCTTCGTTAAATTGTGCATGTTTGGGACACATCCATGTAGGGTGCATGTATGTAATTAATAAGGGTTATGTATAGGTTTTTATTATGTGATGGTTGTCATATGTTTATGGGTCCTGAGGTTGTCCATGAACATAGGTTTTGTGAAGTTTCAGTTCCTTGCAAAAGGCACAGGGCGGGAAGCAAAGAAAGGAGTTGCCTAGTAACCGGAAGGGAAGCTGGTCAGGTAGGGATGGGGCTCTTTTTCAGGAGAGTGAGAAGGTTGCTGCCTGCTGAGCTGTAACTGGAAGTACAGCAGCAGTCAGGATCTCTCTCTCCATAACAGCGCTGCTGACACCAGTGAGTGCGTTGTTGTCGGGGTTTGTTGTTTGGTTGGGGAGCACACTCGCACACACTTAGAGGTAGGTTCTTACTTGCAGCCACGACAGCGCAAAGGGGTTAGGGAGGGTGGGAAACTAGTGTCAGGGACACTCACCTGATCTCCGTCCTCAGCGGTCCTTGTCGGAGGAGGCCTCTGATCCAGCTCAGCTGGGAATCAATCGTCCAGCAGCCTCGCCTGTGGAGAAGTTAAGGTAGAAGGTTTCCAGTTACCACCTCCTGTGCTTGCCTGTGCGTGTGTATGTTAGGTTAAGGCTCTATTGTTATTCCCCTCCCTTCCTCCCGTACTAATTAAAGGAACGTTTACATTCAAACAGCAGTGTGGGTGGCGTCTCTGATAGACAGGTGCGGAGGGGGCCTGCAAGGGATTAGAAACCTCCTGTCAATCTCTGATTCAGAGCCTTCGGGAAGGGTTGCTGCTCAGAAGCAGAACACTTGGGGTGTTTGGGTTACAGTATTGTGGTAGCGCCTAGGAACCCGGACATGGACCAGGACCCCATTGTGTCTGGCCCCAACGAGTCTACAGTCTGCGACAAGAGACAACAGGAGGGAACCAGCAGACAGACGGGGGAGCACCGGCAGACGATACTGGTCAGCAAAATGGACAGTGGTCTCAGCCCACCACCTACCCAGCCATGGTCAAGTGTTTTGTAAGCAACACCGCAGAGGAGAATTTAGCTTCTGATACTGAGCAGCTGTTTCTACTCAGAGGGGACAGTGCGACCATCCTTGTCTCTAAGCAAACCTACCTCCCAGCTCTGCTGCCTTCCAACATCCACGCAGCAAATAGGTGTGGAGTTTCTTCTAACAGCCTTAGCGTTTGCATAGCTGAGTGCCGACAGTGTGTCTATATAATTATTCCCATCTTTGCTTTCCACGTGGACTCTACATGGCACACAGAGCCCCTGGTATAGGAGGGAACAGCAGAAGGGGGGGGGGGGGCACCCAGCGACCCTGGCATGAAAGAAAAGGGAGTTGCTCCTTCCTCAACCATAGTCTAAGGGCCTGATCCGGATCCTGCTGAAATCAGGGCAGGGGGTGGGGTTGCCACTGACGACTGCGGGAGCAGAAAGGACCCTGTGTCAGACACACTCAAGGAGGAGCCGAGCTCTCGCTGCGAAAGGGATGGATGCAGAGAGGCTTCCTGGAGGTCGGAGTGAGGGATTTGCAGGAGGAAAGGGAGGGCACTCAGCATGCAGGGAGGGGCAGCAGTTGGAATCTGCTCTCCTGTAGGAGCAGCGTAGGGTGACCGAACGTCCTGTTTTGACCGGGACAGTCCCTTTTTTAAGCCCCGCCCTGGCCCTCCCAACCTTTTTGACAAAAGTGGGCATTTGTCCCATTTTCACTTGCTAACTGATCGAGTTGGCAGGAGCAAACAGGACAAATGCGCACTTTTGTTAAAACGTGTGGTGCGGTGCGGAGGAACGTGCGGGGGGGGGGGAGTGGAGATGCCAGCCCCGTGCAGGGAGGAGGCTGGACTGGGGGGGTGAGGAATGGTTCCAGTGTGGGCGGGGCAGGCATGGTTTCAGTGACCAGGGACAGCCTCAAGCGGGGCGTCAGCAGGGTTTGAATGTCCAGTGACAGTCTGTGGGGGGCGCTTTGGGCGAATGGCTGGGGCCCGCCCCATGGAGGGGAGGGGGCTTGGTCCAGCCCCGCGCGGTGTCCCATTTTCCCTTTGGGAAATATGGTCACCCTAAGCAGGATGGTCTTTCCTCCCTGCAGCTCTGGGATAAACATCCCAATCCCAGCACCACTGGGTCAAGTCACCTTACCCCTGGAGCTGAGGGACTGCACTTGTGCTGCTGGAGATATGAGAGCTGGAGGCTCATGGGACTGGATAACAATCACGTGATTTCTTGTTTCCCTAAAGCTGGGCTGCCCCCATCTTTATCTCAGCAAAGAATCCTGTGGCACCTTATAGACTATTAGTCTGTTAGTCTATAAGGTGCCACAGGATTCTTTGCTGCTTTAACAGATCCAGACTAACACGGCTCCCCCTCTGATACTTGATCTTTATCTCAGGCTCTGCAGCCATAAGCAGCCCAGGCAGGGGTACAGCCAGCCTGGCATGCTGCACTGGTACTTCTGTATCTAGGAATAACAGCAAAGAAACAAGGCTTCCCCCTCCTGACCCAGGGTTTGGGGCTGTTTTTTTGTGGGAGGAGCGATTTTATAGGCCTTTCTGCTGCACTTTGTGACAGAGGGCTGTTGGCTTTCTCGGGGTTCAACTTCACAGCCCCAAACCCTCTCCATGCTGGGTAGGGTCATAGTGATGGCTTAAAGCCTTCACAGTCAGCACAGATCTTAGCCCCTGAGCCTTACCAGTCACTGAGCCCTCACTCTGGGAATAGCCCTGTCATAGGTTTCACCCCCACTCTGAACTTTAGGGTACAAATGTGGCGACCTGCATGGGAACTCATAAGCTTAATTACCAGCTTAGGTCAGTATGCTGCCACCACCCAAATATTGGAGTCATTTGGGAAACTCAGTCTTCTCCCCCAAAAACCTTTCCCTCCCAAGTACTATAATAACCCTTCCCTAGGTAGTTTTGAGAGACTCCTCCACCAATTCCCTGGTGAACACTGACCCAAAACCCTTGGATCTTAAAACAAGGAGAAATTAACCATCCACCCTCCTTTCCCCCACCAATTCCTGGTGAGCCCAGATCCAACCCCTTTGGATCTTAAAACAAGGAAAAAATCAATCAGGTCTCTAAAAAGAAGGCTTTTAATTAAAGAAAAGAAAGGTAAAAGAAAAACCTCTGGGAGATAGCATACAAGCTGATCTCACAGACAACCAAATTTAAAACACAAATGATGTTCCCCTGGGCAAAACCCTTAGTACATCAAAAAATAGCCAATTTGATTATACCTATAATGCCCAAGACAAGTTACAAACAGAAAATAAACATAAGCTAATTCCTTCACTAAATACTCACTACCCTGTTTGATTCCTGATTCCTTTTCCTCTCGGGCCAGAACTGAAACTGACTCAAGACAAAGGGAACTTCCCTCCTTCCTTTTGAAACATCTTGTCCCCCCATTGGTTCCTTTGGTCAGGTGTCAGCTAGGCTAGGTGAACTTCTTAACCCTTTACAGGTAAAAGAGGCATTAACCCTTAACTATCTGTTTATGACAAGCCCCAAAGGGCTTTCCCTGAGCTGGACTGCAGAAGGGGGACTGCTAGGGACAGGCCATAGGAAGGAGGCTGGGAGATGGGATTTCGGCTGCAGCTCATTTCCTGACAGATTTATTACACTGAACTGCAAGACAGCAAATTCTCTGCCAGGCTGAGCTTTCGCCTCCCTAGCAAACTCCTGCCTGAATTACTCTGAGCAGGACAGTGCTATTTCCAGGCTGGAAGGGAAGGTTAGATGGGGCTGCAGGGGAGATGGGAGCCGGGGCAGAGAATCGTACTAAAGGCAAATCCCTGACAGTTTCTTTGAGTGTGAAGATGGACATTCCCGATATTACCCATCATGTACTGCCCCACATCCCCACGAAGGGGTATAACCCTTCGTCTCTCTTCTGTACCACCCACCTCTCCCCTATGGTGGGATTTGCACCTTTAAGGAGCCCTTTGTGCATCTCCAGCAAGACGCTGTAAGCTGGGAGCTGGTCAGGGCCCATTAACCCTCGCAAGCCCAGGCCTCAGGCACTGACAAAAAGCAACAGCGGCTTTGCATCCCCTTTAAATAAATTGCTCTAGGTGTGGCCCTAGGGTGCTGGCTGTTCCCCCCTTCACCCCTCAATGATGGGAGAGTCCCCCCCACACACACAGATTGAGGGCAGAGAACCAGGCAAACGAGTCCCATGGAGCTGCAGATGGCAATACAAAACAACTGGCTTGAGCTCCCACCCCAGTCATCTGGGAAAACTAAACCCATCCCTGGGCATCTCTATGAGGTATTTCCCCATTCGCAAGTACTGAGTCTGTGTGGAACAAAAGAAAACCTCAGGGGGTAGCCGTGTTAGTCTGTATCCACAAAAACAACAAGGAGTCCAGTGGCACCTTAAAAACTAACAGATTTAAAAACTAACAGATGCATCTGAAGATGCACCTTAAAAACTAACAGATGCATCTGAAGAAGTGTGTTTTTACCCATGAAAGCTTATGCCCATATAAATCTAAAAGAAAACTTGTATTAAAAAGGGAAAGGGAACCCAGCATTGATTTGGGAAAACACCACAACCACATTCCAAAACATGTAATCATAAGGAAACACCCACCCCACACTGTGATGGGCAGTGTCCTTTGCCTCAGTTTCCAACCTTGTGATGTGAAAGTCCAACGAATGAATGTCCCTTTACAAACACACCAGCCTCCTTTCTCTCTGCTGCACCCCTCTCACAGTGGGTTGACCTTGGTCAGCGAAGCCGCAGAGTTCAGCGTGGCACTCACCCGGGTTCGCCTCCCACCCCGGACAAGGGGGGCGATATTGAGCAGGGCCTCCGCGCCTGCCCCGGCCTCTGCAATTGGCTCATGGCAGCTGCAGCTATCTCTGCCGTCACGTGCCGCTGTCGTCTGCGGAGCACCGCTGTTATCTCTGCTGCCGCTTGCTGCTGTATCGGCTACCACTGCTTGCCACTCACAGCCACATCCTGAGGTCCCCCCACGAGTCCCAGCCCCCAGTGATTTCACTGACACACCTCGTCCTCCCCTCACCAGGCCATGCTGCCCCCGCTCCCCCCGACGGGCTGCGTTGCTCTGAGGATCGGGGCCTGGCGAGGCCGGGCAGGGGCAGTGGGGGGCAGCTGCCCTCGGTTCCCATGGAGACCGAGCTGCCCGGAGCTCTCTCAGGCTGTGCCCAGCCAGGGGCCCACGGGCAGCTGCCAGCCCAGCCTCCCCGTAGCGCCCACAGCCGGCTGGGACAGTCCTGCCCCTGCAGGGCGCACGACAGGCCCCGTGGCGCCGTGAGCGAGGCTGCTAACGGGGGCTGCCCTCCTTGGCCTGCCACAGCCCATTGCCAAGGGCAGGCAGCCCCAGCCCCAGCTGGGGAGAGTTTGCTCCTGGGGGCCCAGAATGGCCCCCACTGGATGCTCCTGGAGCAACGAAGCAGAGACTCAGGCCTGAATCTCCGCTCACTCACCCCGGGGAAATCGGGAGCTAGGCCATGGCAGCCGGGGGAGTGAGGGGAGCGGCAGCTCCAGACGCACAGCTGGCTGGTGAGAGTCACCCCAGGGCTCGACCCCCCACCCCCCGCGCCTGACTGGCTGGGGAAGGACCCCACGGCTCCATCCACACACCCTAGTCCTCGGTGGGGATCCCCCGGCCCTTGGGTGCTAGACTAGAAATCCGAAGCAGAGAGGGCAAAGCCTGCTGGGAGCAGTGTCAGCTCCTGATTCCACACAGCCTCATGTTAGTGTCCACCATGCAACCCCTGTCTCCCAGGCACTGTGCTATGTGTGAGGTTAGGGCAGGAGGGCTGAAGGTTGAAGTTTCTCTCTTGGGTCTCAGCAGACACATGTCCCTGGGGCACAGAGAACCTGGGGCCAAATCGTGCCATGGGGGGAGAGGCCAGGACAGGTATGTCAGGGGACGTTCCACAGCTCTTGCTGCCAATGGGAGGTGCTTCCTGCCAGCTCTCCCATTGATTGCCAGAGATAGTGAGCAACCAATCAATGGGCTGTCCAGTCCCGCTGGGGTGGTTTTGCTTTCGGGAGCAATGATGGACTGAGTTGGTAACAGGTGTGGGGGCTGGGCCTACAGATTGTGAGGCCCTCGGAGGAGTAATAGCCAAGACCTCACCTCTGACCCCTCATGCCAATGAGCCCATCAGGCTCTGGCAAGCTCCCTGTCCATGAACCTGGAAGCCATGAGTCAGCCGTAGCTCTGTGTTCTGGTAGGGATGCTGAGGAATTCACCCTCTGCCCCGACCCTCTGATGCTCCTGTAGAGTGCAACTCAGGGGAGGTGGTGTCAGAGCATCCTCACTGGCACTGGAGATCAGATTAAACCTGACTCCTGCCATTTTAATGCCAAGTACAAAACCCACCTCTTGGAGTGAGGCCTCTCCCTAGTAGCTGCTTGGCAAGGTTCTGCCTTGGAAAACATCCACCTAGACTGATCCCGCCCGCAGAGGTGGCTGTAAATGGGGTGGAGAGCGACATCCAGCTTTGGACATGTATAATCGTGACCCTTCATTCAGGATAGAGACTACGGTAATAGGCACAATGAAGTGCAGGTGGCGAGACACTCCGACAGGACCTCGCATGAGGAATCAGAGCTGGTGCGTTAGCTGGTGTGTTTTGGGGTCCATGGATAGACGAAGGACAAAGGTGCCACCATGGGAGATTCTGGCTGCTCAGGGTGGTTCTGAACTGCTCCTGGACCATCAGGAGCCAAGGGCACTGTCATGGTCATTGTAATGGTAACTGTAGGCAGGGGTGCAGGAACAATTTGCGTCGTGGGGGTGCTGAGAGTCATTGAACCAAACTGTAAACCCTGTATATGATGGAAATAATCACTGCAGCACCACCAGTACCCCTAGTTCCAGCACCTATAACTGTAGGTGCCTAGGTACCATGGTGATGGATACTAGAGAGAGACACTCTCCCCTGACTGTGTGCCCAGAGTCACTCTGGTCCTGTGGTGACATGGGCTGTGTAAATACCTGCTTAGATACAGGTAAGTATAAATAAGGATTTGTCCAGCGACATCTGGGACGTGGGATGTTGCTGATCTCTCTCTACAAATGTACAACCTTGAGTACATTTGCTAGAATATCTTCAACGTAAATGCTGATGGTTCTGTTCCTGGGAGGGGGGGCTGGATCCGGTGGCCAAATAGGTCTTTGTCATCTGTCATGTAATGAGTTAACGTTTGTCAGCCCCACCTGAAATGTACGACATGCAAGTGCCAAGCTTTGTGGTTATTGTTACTGGATAAAACGCAGGGAGCGCCCATCTCCGATATTTCCTGCAGAGACTCCAGTTTCAAAACAATAGTGTCAGTTCCCCCCTCTTTCTTTGGGTGACTTTGGCTACATCCACACTACCCGCCCGGATCGGCGGGTAGCCATCGATATATCGGGGATCGATATATCGCGTCTCGTCTGGACGCGATATATCGCTCCCCGAACGCGCCCCCTTCGACTCCGGAACTCCAGTAGGGCGAGCGGACGCCGTCGATCCCGCGCCGCGAGGACGCGAGATAAGTCGCCGTACTTCGAAGTAAGATACTTCAACTTCAGCAACGCTATTCTTGTAGCTGAACTCGCGTATCTTACTTCGACATCCCCCCCTGGTGTGGACCAGGCCTAAGGAACATCTCCTCTGATCTCTGTGGAATGTGACTAGTGTAAAAGTGGTGCAAGCAATAGCCTAGCCCTCGGTCTTGTTACCGAAATATCGGGTCCGCCTAGCTGAGAGCCAAAACAGCCAGACAGAGATAAGGAAAAAGAGGCTTTATTCTGCAGAAGAAAGGAGAGTTTTGCACCTTGGTACAAAGACTCTAACTTACACAAGTTTCACAGATCCTTCATACACATTCAGATAGAGACCCTTGCCGTGGTAACAGTTGATTGGTGGTTCCAGACCCTGTGCTTCTACTATCTGGTCAGTGAAAACTGGTTTGTAGCTAGTATCCTCTGCCTCAAGGCAGGAGAGAAAAGACAGTTAAAAAGTTCAGGGTTCTGGGTATGTGAGGCTTCTGCTTCCCCCTAATGGCCACGAATACGGATTGCCATAGGGGTTTCTGAGGGAAGGGAAATCACTTGGTGACTTTCACAGTCTGATTAGACAGTTAGGGCAGCCCCTTCCTGCAATACCTCATGACTAATGGTAAAGCATCCACGGGATAGTTATACGTTTTTTTAACACATGGAAACAACAAACGAAATTAGTACAGTCAGGCCCAAAATCTCTTGGAAAAACAATCAAAATCTTAAAAAGTAATTGCTGTCCATGGGTTAGAAATCAGTTTTTCTAAATCACCATCATGTGTATGATCATCTGTAACTCTTTCTGCTATTTGCTTACTATAGTTGATCTGAATGAGATGGGGGGTCTGTGATTTAAGAACAACTTCAGACTATTAAATTTAAAAAAAATGTTTATTAAATATATAGAATGGAAAGAAAAACTGTTAAAGCGCTTAAAATTTAAAGTATTAGGTAAGACTTTTATTTTAATGAGACAAAGTGGGTGAGGTAATATCTTTTATTGGACTGTAAAAAAGATATTACTTCATCCACCTGGTTTCTTTAGTATCCTAGGACCGACACAGCTACAGCTACACTTTTATTTTAATAGCATTTTTTGTTTTCTTTTTAGCTAGGGAGAGTTTGTAAAAGGAAAAGCCTCCCCCGTCTCCCTCCCCCCCCCCCCTTGTGTGACAGCTTTTCGATGGTGTTAAAGATAGTAATAACTATTTTAGGGGTGGGGAGAGAAAACGTTGGTTGATCTGGGCTGGAGCCGTTGTTGCTGCCATTAATAAAATTTAATTTAATTTTGGGTGTTGTTTGGGACTGAGCGGGCGCGGGTAGAAGTGATTATGTTGGGGTTTTGGGTCTGGTTTGGTTAGAATATTTTTAGGATAAGGATGAAGAAGGTCCAGGGTCTAAGAAGGCAGGGGGGATGATAGCCAGGATGGTGAAGTTTGTTTTAATAGCTTTTCTTTGATTTCTTTTTTTAGATTGATTGGTTGAGGGTTTTTTAAGTTTTTTTTTTTTAATGATGTAAAGGAATGATGGGTGGAACAGTTCATTTTTTATTTTGTTTATTAAATAGGTTTAATATTTTCTATGTTTAAATGTATTAATTTTGATTATATATTGTTTGTTTTATTAAGTATAATTTTAATATATATTTTCAGTCATACTAATTTTTGTATGTACTAATTAAGGATTTTTTGTATTTTTTTATAATATCATTGAAACTATCAGAGTAATTTCGGGTTTGTCTAGTATTGGTTTGTAATATTTTTACTGAAAATAACTTGTCTAACTTTGATGAATTTTTAAGTGGGCAAAAGTTATAGACTAATTGTTACAACTTTTTTTTTCTTTTAACAAACCAATTCCACCTAGGATTGGACATTTCTTCATAGAACCACAATTACAAACAAAAACTTTATTTTAGTTTAAGCATTTAGAAAATGGAAAAGAAAATGGTACTTGGTTATACATTAAGATTTGCAAATATTTTATTTTAAAATTGGCACTTACAAATTATATTTGATTAAATATTATACAAATTATAGTTAAACTTTTTAGATATTAGCAAAGCTTAAGAATTTATAACTTACTGTTTTTGTAACTAAAATAAAACTGAAACTGTTCCTGTTGTATGTTTGTAAAATGTTTAAGAACAAATTAACTTTTATTGCTTTTGTGGCTGTATGCCCAGAATGGGCAAATGTGAAAAAAAAATCCCTGTTTTGCTGCTTTACACAGTTCAAGCTGTACATTTACATAAACTGTGAACATTTGGTACATTAGTGGTTAAGCCTGCTTACTTGGAGAAAAACTTAAGCTCTGATGGCATTTTTCTCCAAGTGTGTTATCTCTTTTGAAAAAAATAACAAAATAATTGTTTTTTGGAACCCCTTTTACATTTCATAAACATTTGAAACACCCAAAGGTGGTCAAAATAACAAGAAAACGGAAAAACAAAGAAAAAAGTTGCAAAATAAAACAAGGAAAAATCATTTAAAAAATGAATCAACCAGAAAAAAATTGCAGAAACAAAATAATTTGACAAATCACCAAAAGGTTTGGTGTTGCAGAGCTCTTAGTTTTCGTGGTTTGAGATTTTCCAATTCATGCAGTAGCAGCTTTGAATTAAGCTGGCATTTTGTTAACAAAGGAGAGTTACGCAAGATGTTATTTCAGTAAAAGTCTGCTTTAGCAATTTAACTTTTAACAATTTAAAATAGTTTATTTTTACCATTTTTGCTTTTTTTTTTTTTTTTTTTTAAAACTTTTTAATTAAACATTTAAAATTATTACTAATTACATGCTTTGCATGAAGCGACAAAGAGTCCTGTGGCACCTTATAGACTAACAGACGTATTGGAGCATAAGCTTTCGTGGGTGAATATGCATCTGACGAAGTGGGTGTTCACCCACGAAAGCTTTTAAAAAAGGGGGGAGGGATAGCTCATGGGGGGAGGCATAGCTCAGTGGTTTGAGCATTGGCCTGCTAAACCCAGGGTTGTGAGTTCAATCCTTGAGGGGGCCACTTAGGGATCTGGGGCAAAAATTGGTCCTGCTAGTGAAGGCAGGGGGCTGGACTCAATGACCCTTCAGGGTCCCTTCCAGCTCTAGGAGATAGGTATATCTCCATATACTATTATTATTATTATTATTAGCTTATGCTCCAATAGTCTATAAGTTAGTCTATAAGGTGCCACAGGACTCTTTGTCGCTTTTTACAGATCCAGACTAACACGGCTTCCCCTCTGATGCTTTGCATGCTTATTTAAAAGAAGCTTAACACATTTAAGGATATTTAAACAAACTTTTGTTTTAAATCAGCTTTGAAAATGCTTGTTTGTCAAGGTTCCAGCTTCTGACTGTGTGTTAACCCTTTAAGCCCCACATTGGCCTACTAAACATATATTAATTTATATGGAACATATGGGCCAAAGATGTTAAAATAATTTAGTTACTGTTTAGCATTAAACAGTGTTAAACAAGGTTTGCGGTGTGGTATACAGAGGCTTCTGCCTGCTCAGTACCATGAAAATGTGCTATTAATTTTTTTAAAAACTTTTGATTAAAGATACAGAAAAGAAGAAAAAACAAGGGTTAAAAAATCTGAAATGTAAAGTAGTAAGTGAGGCTTTTATTTTCCCAACATGCTTTGTTTTTGTTTTAGCTGGAGAAAGTTTTAAAAAGAAATCACCCTTGTTGGACACTTTTTAGAATGGTATTACGGGCGGTAAAACTGCATGTTGGGGAGGAAGTTAGTTGGGATGGGATGGAGAAAAGAGAGGACAGACGTTAATTCAGACGGGCTGGAGCTGTTGTTGTTACTGCTGTTGTTAAAGTTTGATTTGATTGTATTTGATTGTAGGTGGTGTTTGGATTTAGCTGGTGCCAGCAGAGGTGGCAATGTCACTTGGGGTGTTTTTTTAGGCCCAGTCTGATCAGGACATTTTTTAGGATTACAATGAGGAAGGCCTGAGGTTCTAAATGATTATGGGGGTAGCAGCTATGATGGTAAGAACATAAGAACGGCCAGACTGGGTCAGACCAAAGGTCCATCTAACCTACTATCCTGTCTACCGACAGTGGCCAATGCCAGGTGCCCCAGAGGGAATGAACAGAACAGGGAATCATCAAGTGATCCATCCTCTGTCGTCTATTCCCATGTTCTGGCAAACAGAGGCTAGGGACACCATCGCTGCCCATCTTGGCTAATAGCCATTAATGGACCTATCCTCCAGGAACTTATCTATTTCTTTTTTGAACCCTGTTATAATCTTGGCCTTCACAACATCCTCTGGAAAAGAGTTCCACAGGTTGACTATGTGTTGTGTGAAAAAATACTTCCTTTTGTTTGTTTTAAACCTCCTGCCTATTAATTTCATTTAGTGACCCTTAGTTCTTCTGTTATCAGGAGTAAATTACACTTCCTTATTTACTTTCTCCACACCAGTCATGATTTTATAGACCTCAATCATATCCCCCCTTAGTCATCTCTTTCCCGAGCTGAAAAGTCCCAGTCTTATTAATCTCTCCTCATACGGCAGCCATTCCATACCCCTAATCATTTTTGTTGCCCTTTTCTGAACCTTTTCCACTTCCAATATATCTTTTTTGAGATGGGGCGACCACATCTGCATGCAGTATTCAAGATGTGGGCATAACATGGATTTATCTAGAGGCAACATGATATTTTCTGTCTTATTATCTATCCCTTTCTTAATGATTCCCAACATTCTGTTTGCTGTTCTGACTGCCACTGCAGATCTCTTTCTTGAGTGGTAACTGCTAATTTAGGCCCCATCATTTTATAGGCATAGTTGGGATTATGTTTTCCAATGTGCATTACTTTGCATTTATCAACATTGAATTTCATCTGCCATTTTGTTGCCCAGTCACCCAGTTTTGAGAGATCCTTTTGTAGTTCTTCGCAGTCTGCCTGGGACTTAACTATCTTGAGTAGTTTTGCATCTGTGATCAGTTGCTTTAACTGTATCTGTGATGTTATTGACACAAACTGGGACTGTATAGATCATTTTTGCAACCAAGGTCCTGTAGTGGCACCAAATCTTGTATAAAATCTTTAGTCTGCAGAAGAGAAGAATGAGGGGGCATTTGATAGCTGCTTTCAACTACCTGAAAGGGGGTTCCAAAGAAGATGGATCTAGACTGTTCTCAGTGGTACCAGATGACAGAACAAGGAGTAATGGTCTCAAGTTGCAGTGGGGGAGGTTTAGGTTGGATATTAGGAAAATCTTTTTCACTAGGAGGGCGGTGAAGCACTGGAATGGGCTACCTAGGGAGGTGGTGGAATCTCCTTCCTTAGAGGATTTTAAGGTCAGGCTTGACAAAGCCCTGGCCGGGATGATTTAGTTGGGAATTGGTCCTGCTTTGAGCAGGGGGTTGGACTAGATGACCTCCTGAGGTCCCTTCCAACCGTGATATCCTATGATTCTATGATAAAGGGGATCAAATAAGGTTTCTAAGACGAGATTATGATTTGCTGGTTATGATTATACTAACTGTATGAATGTATCATTTTTTTATTTAAAGTTATAAGTATTGGCTCTAGACTGTTTGTATTTCAAACTTGTGCTATGCTTCTGGATGACACCCCAGACAATTTGGCGTCAGCACTGCCTAGCCTGCTTGATGGCCCATTAAGGACCATCAGCTATGCAATTGATTTGAACCTGCAGCTTATTCCATCACTGCTACAAGCCTGAACCAAGAACTTTGCCATTACTGTATGGAATTGATTCCATTTAACCAATTCTAGCTCTCATCTATATCTTTTTCCTTTTATGAATAAACCTTTATATTTTAAATTCTAAAGGATTGGCAACAGTATGATTTGTGGGTAAGAACTAACCTGTATAGTGACCTGGGTCTGGGGCTTGGTCCTTTGGGATTGGGAGAACCTTTTTTCTTTTACTGGGGTATTGGCTTTCAAAACCATTCATCCCCTTAACGAGTGGCACTGGTGGTGATACTGGGAAACTGGAGTGTCTAAGGGAATTACTTGTCTAACTTATGGTTAGCCAGTGGGGTAAAACCGAAGTCATCTCTGTTTGGCTGGTTTGGTTTGCCTTGGTGTGCAAAGGAACCCCAGCCTTGGGCTGTAACTGCCCTGCTCTAAGCAATTTGTCCTGAATAGATACTATCAGAAGTGATCCACCAAAGCCAGCATCGTTACAGTATCATCTGGAAATTTTGCCATCTCACTGTTTACCCCTTTTTCCAGATCATTTATGAATTTGTTAAATAGGACTGGGCCCAGTACAAACCCATTGGGGGACACCACTATTTACCTCTCTCCATTCTGAAAACTGACCTTTTATTCCTACCCTTTGTTTCCTATCTTTTAACCAGTTACCACTTCATGAGAGAACCTTCTCTGTTATCCCATGACTGCTTACTTTGCTTAAGAACCTTTGGTGAAGGACCTTGTCAAAGGCTTTCTGAAAATCTAAATACACTGTATCCCCTGGATCCCCCTTGTCCACATGCTTGTTGACTCCCTCAAAGAAATCTAGTCGATTGGCGAGGCATGATTTCCCTTGGGCCTTGCTTTAGGTTGTCTTCTGCTTCTGGCAACCCTTACGAGAGCGTAGATTGTAAGGTATTGCAGGCTGTTCCTCTACATCTTCTTCTGGAGTTAAAATTGACTCTGCATGGTTTTGAGGTGATGATTGGTTTGCTGGGGATGGTGCCTTCTTACACTGTGAAGCATGTATTCACGCTGCGATGCCAGATAGTTTAACAGCCGTCTGGGTAGTAAGCAGTATCTGATGAGGACCCTTCCACCAGGGCTTCAAGGCATGCTTTTGATGATGGTGCCATATGTAGACCCAATCACCTGGCTCGAGGTCGTGGCAAGCGTTGGAGGTGGGTTTCGTCGGCCAGGCGGCTTGAACCTGTGAATGGAAGTGACTTACAGCTTGCATTAGTCCCTTGCAATATTGAAGGAGCGTACTGTGAGTCAAGTTTAAGTCTGGGATGAGACTAACGGTAGCCATAGCTTGCATAGGGCGTTCCATAACAATTTTAAAAGGACTTCATTTATGCCTTTGGGATGGAGTGGATTGCATGTTTATAAGGGCAACGGTAAGGCTACTGGCCAGCTTAACCCTGTAGAGTTACAAATTTTAGGAAGCTTATTTTTAAGTACACCATTTCGCCTTTCCACAGCACCTGCACTTTGTGGGTGGTAGGGACAGTGCAGCAGGTGTGTGATATGTCATATCATATCACATACGATCCAGGTGTTGAACAAGTTGTCCAGTAAAATGTGTACCCTGGTCACTGGACAGAGTGGCAGGAATTCCCTTGGCAGGCATAATATGATTTAACAAACATTTAGCAACAGACAGTGAGTCAGCCTTGCGACAAGGAAAGGCTTCAATCCACCCAGAAAATAAACATCCCATAACCAAAATAAATTCATATTGTTGACACTTAGTCATTTGTACAAAATTAAGTGGCCAATGCAAGAATGGTGCTTGGGGCAGGCCCCGGAACCCCTGGGCCACTTTTACAGGTTTACCAGTATTATGGCTTTGGCAAGTGGTACAGGCTGCACAGTGGCGGGCTGCAAAAGAGCTGAAATGGGGGGCCCACCATCCTGCCTTAGTTACAGCAGANGCAGAAGCCAAACCCTGTTTGAGGGAAACAAAGGCAGAGTCGGCCTCAGGGGGCCACGGCACGGGGTCAGGCACAGAGACTCGAGTGAGTTCCTGGAGAGGTTTTGCAAGGGAGGCATATTGGGGAATCCATTGCCTGCAAAATCCAGCCATGCCCAAAAACTTTCGGACCTGGCGTGGGGAGCGGGGTCGGGGAAAGCTGAGGATAGCCTGGACGCGGGCGGGAGAAAGTGTACGGGAACCCTGGGAGAGGAGAAAGCCAAGGTATGTGACAGAGGCTTGACAGAGCTGTAGCTTAGAGCGAGAAGCCTTGTGACCCTTCTTTGCTAGGGCAGTGAGGAGCACTAAAGAATCAGTTTCTGAGGCAGACAACGAAGGGGAACAGAGGAGTAGATCATCTACATATTGGACTAGTGTGGACCCGGACGGGAAAACAAGGTCAGCGAGGTCTCGGGCTAATGCCTGGGAAAAGTAAGATGGGCTTTCAGTATACCCCTGGGGAGTGTGGTCCATGTGTGCTGCTGCCCCTTGTAAGAAAAGGCAAAAAGATACTGGGAGTCAGGGTGAACCGGGACAGTAAAGAAAGCAGAGCACAAATCAACAACAGTAAAATGAGTTGCACCTGATGGGATAGAAGCCAGATTCGTTGCTGGGTTAGGGACAACAGGAAAGGCGGGTATGACAATACGGTTAATGGCCCAAAGATCCTGAACAAACCGCCACAATTTACCATCAGCTTTTCGAACTGGGAGGATAGGGGTGTTACAGGGGCTGGAGCAGGGAACGATAATGCCTTGTTCCCGCTGGGTGGTCATGACCAGAGCAATGCCAGCCTCTGCTTCGGGGNCGTAAAAGGCTTAGAATAGTCAGGCAGCCCTAAGGCGGGGGCAGAAGCCAAACCCTGTTTGAGGGAAACAAAGGCAGAGTCGGCCTCAGGGGGCCACGGCACGGGGTCAGGCACAGAGACTCGAGTGAGTTCCTGGAGAGGTTTTGCAAGGGAGGCATATTGGGGAATCCATTGCCTGCAAAATCCAGCCATGCCCAAAAACTTTCGGACCTGGCGTGGGGAGCGGGGTCGGGGAAAGCTGAGGATAGCCTGGACACGGGCGGGAGAAAGTGTACGGGAATCCTGGGACAGGAGAAAACCAAGGTATGTGACAGAGGCTTGACAGAGCTGTAGTTTAGAGTGAGAAGCCTTGTGACCCTTCTTTGCTAGGGCAGTGAGGAGCACTAAAGAATCAGTTTCTGAGGCAGACAACGAAGGGGAACAGAGGAGTAGATCATCTACATATTGGACTAGTGTGGACCTGGACGGGAAAACAAGGTCAGCGAGGTCTCGGGCTAATGCCTGGGAAAAGTAAGATGGGTTTCAGTGTACCCCTGGGGGAGTGTGGTCCATGTGTACTGTTGTCCCTTGTAAGAAAAGGCAAAAAGATACTGGGAGTCAGGGTGAACTGGGACAGAAAAGAAAGCAGAGCACAAATCAACAACAGTAAAATGAGTTGCATCTGGTGGGATAGAAGCCAGAATCATTGCTGGGTTAGGGACAACAGGAAAGGCGGGTATGACAATACGATTAATGGCCCAAAGATCCTGAACAAACCGCCACGATTTACCATCAGCTTTTCGAACTGGGAGGATAGGGGTGTTACAGGGGCTGGAGCAGGGGACAATAATGCCTTGTTCCCGCCGGGTGGTCATGACCAGAGCAATGCCAGCCTCTGCTTCGGGGTTTAAAGGGTATTGAGACAGGCGAGGTAGGGGTTTGGAGGAGTCAACAGTAATGCAGATGGGGTCAGTATTTAAGCGGCCCACTTCAGATGGGTGGGTTGGCCACAGAGAGGATGGGACCTGCGAAATTAGGTGTTTAAGGGACAGGATCAATGGGTAACAGGGGACCGGAGTAGAAAGGGGAGTTTTAGACAGCAGGGAGGCCACAGAATCACTCAGAGAGGACTGGGGGATTTGTAAGTAGAAACCATCCGGGGAACAGTAGATGGTACAGCCAAGTTTACATAACAGATCCCGACCCAAAAGGTTTACTGGAGTGGAGTCAGAGAGAAGGAAGGCATGATCTGCGGATAGGGGACTAACCTGGACCGGTAGAGGTTTTGAAAGGGGATAAGGGGTTGGGACTCCCGTAATGCCTACAGCGGACACAGTCTTTCCAGAGCGGGGAACCGCAGGCAGGTCGGTAGTACGAACTGCAGAGAACGAAGCTCCCGTATCAACAAGGAAAGGGAGAGACAAATCATTGATAGTTAACACACACTCACCCGTGGGAGTGAGAGGTAGTAAAGGAGCTAAAATTTGCTGAGGTTCCCCGGCGTCCCGTCATTGCTGTGGGACAAAGTAAGGCTGGGGACTGACTGGCTGTGCCGGCAAGGGGCCTAGCTGGTTATTTACAGAGTTATCAGGCCGGCTTGGACATTCGTTCTTCCAATGTCCGGGCTGCTTACAGTAATTACAAACATCCCCATAACCTGAAAATCCAGTTCCTCGGCCCCTCCCTCGACCACGTTCCTGTACCTGGTGTTTCCCCCGTCCCCGGTACTGTTTGCCCTGCCCTGAATAACGCTGTATTTGCAGGGCCATCAACTTTTGGGAGGACTGTTCCTCCTTTCCTTTCAGAGTGCGTTGGCAGTGCTCTGCCACTGTTTGCAATTTGTCCATGGTTTCAGTCTCCCACCCAACACTTATTCGCTTTAGCATGTTGCCAACAGCAGGTAGGAGGCCATTAACAAACGCAGGAGCCAGGGTGCCCTGTCCATTTTCACCCGGTTGCTGTATACCCGAATGTTGCAGAAAAACGTCAGTCAGCCGGGTGCGATAGTCGCCCGGGCTTTCTCCCTGTCGCTGTTTACAGCCGTGTATGGCCGGCCAGTTGGGTTTTTTGGAGTCCATACTCGAGGGATGGCCTCAGGTAGGTTTTTTAGCTCGGTCTTTACACTTTTTCCGGTATTCAGCGTCAGGACCGATGTCTGGCAAAGTAGAGTGGTGCTCACTGATGGGCCAATTGGCTGCTGTGAGGCAGTTTCNCTTTAGCATACGGCCAACAGCAGGTAGGAGGCCATTAACAAACGCAGGAGCCAGGGCGCCCTGTCCATTTTCACCCGGTTGCTGTATATCAGAATGTTGCAGAAAAACATCAGTCAGCCGGGTGCGATAGTCGCCCGGGCTTTCTCCCTGTCGCTGTTCACAGCCGTGTATGGCCGCCCAGTTGGGTTTTTGGAGTCCATACTCGAGGGATGGCCTCAGGTAGGTTTTTTAGCTCGGTCTTTAGACTTTTTTCGGTATTCAGCGTCAGGACCGGTGTCTGGCAAAGTAGAGTGGTGCTCACTGATGGGCCAATTGGCTGCTGTGAGCCAGTTTTCATGCTCACTAGGGGTAAGTAGCTTGCACAGCTGCAGGAGGTCTGCCTCAGAGGGGTCATAGGTGTCACATACTAACAAAAATTCCTCTGCGAATTTGGTAGGATTTTCCCGGGACTTTGGAAAGCCTTTTACAATTGAATGGAGCTCTGTGCGAGACCAGGGTTTATAGCTCCAAGTGGGGCCCTCTTGTTGGCCCCCAGTGTGCAGGATTCGGAGGGGAGCCTGGATAATTTTAGAGCTAGAGCGTAAGCGTTGGGCCCAATCAGTATCCAGGCTATCTTCCTATGTATGGGGGAAAGCAGAGGAGTCAGGCAGACTGGAGGGTTTGGGGGGAACGGGTTGGTTTTTTTTACGGGTCTGAGCGGTACCAGAGGAATGGGTCTGGGCAGTATTGGACGATCCGGACTGGCCTGAAATGGAGACCCCTGGGAGTTGTTCCTGAACTGGGGAGGCTGGTGACCGTCTATTGATCCGACGCAAGGCTGCCAAGCCAATTAATGTGTCTTCCTCATCGTCGTCCCCAGAATTTAACAGGGGGCTTTCTTCGTCCTTTTCCACAATGAGATGGGAGTATGAAGGGGGTTGGGATCAATCCGAGTCTTCTCGGAGAACGGGGTAAAGGGGAGCGCTCGGTCTGGTGGTGGGAGAGGAGGCTTCCAATAAAGCTTTTAACTTATCATTTGAATCTTTGAGAGAGGCAAGTTTTGATTCTGTCCACCTATGATTTGCCTCTTCCCACCACTGCATGAAACAATCAACCTCTCCTTTTGCCAGTTTAGTTTTAGGTTGGCCGAGTTTGTCTTTTAAGACGTCCCCTCAGTCTTTGTCCCAAGATCCTAACAGTGGCCACTGAGTTTTGGGATCTCCCTCAGTTAGCCTAGACCATTTTTCCAGAAATTTACAGGAGTCCGGACCCTTCCTAAAATGCATAAAATGAGCCGGCGTTCCTTTAGGGAACTGTCCCGACTTAGACGTCTGGTTACCATACAGGAGGACTTTACACACACCAATCACACTAGAAGGAAATTCGGGTTCGTCAGAGCGATGCCCGGTGCAACACACAAAAGGGGGCCACAGGCTACTGCCTCAGTCGCCCTTACTTTCACACCAAGGGTTTCACCCAAGGTGCGGTGCGGCTGCGATTGTGCAGATTTCACTCACTCAGACCGTGGGGACAGGAACCCCTTGGTTGGCCAATCCCCGGACGGAGATGGCGCCCGGACTCAAACACTCCACAGGGAGGACGGATAGACACAGAGACAGGACAGTCCTGAGTCCGGACAAAACACAGAAATAATTACCTGACCAGATTCCTGATGTCAGATCCCGGGATCCCTACCAGAACAGAGTGGGAATCAACAGGTTCGATGGCGTAGACTTCACTGTGGTCGTGCGCCCTTCCGTTCCGGCGGAGGACCGCTCGGGCCAAATGCCCAGGTGCCGGCTGCCACGGCCGTCCTGTAAAAACGGTCAGGAATCACACAGCCCCAGTGAAGACGGTTGCCATCTCGGTGGAACCTCCGAATTGTCAAAGTCAGATTTAGGACTCACAATTTTGTCAGACCACTCTGTTTATTAGCAAAGCGCTCTGCTAATACACCCAGATAATGTGAGCACCATGCAAGACTCAAACTATTTTATTTATACAGATAAAAGGGTGTGAACTTAACAAGATAACAAAGGAAGCAGAACTGATAAGTTTACCTGGGGCTAGACATACATATCTTATTTCCTTACTAACTTTTACCGATTTTCTGTTAATGTTCCACCATTAGCTTAAGTGGATCCATTGTCTTATACCTTAATGTTTTTCTTCCTGACAACTATATTTTAACATTCCTTATTCCTGCTTAAAGGAACATACAGCATTTCTTTAATTCATTCTAGTTTTACAATATAATTTATTTTACTTTCACAATTATTATTTTCTGTAATCAATTCATTAATTTTTACGGGTGTCTGGTTAAACAATTTAGCAGTTTCACACATAATAACTACCGAATATCTTTCTTCAGTAGCCAGACCATCAACATCATGTACATAGGTTTAGTAACCTGATGCTCAAAATATTTAACATATCTTTTAATGTTTTCCATATCTGCCCTATAGCAAATAGACATTCCTGATCCAAATACCCTAAAATGGAACCAACAATTCCATCTAAATCCTGGGAGCTGACTGGTCTGAAGATACCAGATGCTGGACAGATTCTTGGAGATACCTTGGAGATACTGGTCTGAAGATACCAGATGCTGGACAGATATCGAATCTCATATCCTTTCCTGATAAAAGGCTATGGTATCTAGTAACAAACAGCATACCACAACAATACAGTTGTTTTTACATGATGACCAAATTCTGCCATATTCTAATGAGAAAGATTTAAAACAAAAGGCATATGCATAACTCTCTTTGCTTCATAATGTACAGTTGAAGTAGCAGTTAGATCTGTCCCTACTTTGAGGCATGCTTTATTTTTACCTTCAGGTAGTAACTAATTGTTCACTTTTAGTCCATATTCTACATAACTCTTCTGTATCTCTGAGCTAGATCTTAAAGTTCAGATGGAGAATAGATATCCTTTGATGACAATCGATTATGCAGTTTGTTGGTTCAATCTTGAATCTGTGAACTATGCTCCAAAGATGGATCATACCAACAATCATGATAGCAATTTTCATGATGACTGAGGTTGAGAAACAGTTCCCTTGCACAATCTGAGCTGGTTAGCATGGTACATTTTATCCAAATTTCTCTTCTTTCAAGGAACTCTAATTTTGTTCACAGAGGAACTTAATTAATCTACAGTGGAATGTAATCATTTTCTTCTATACCTTTATCAAAGCTTATTTTTGCTTTTTGTTTGAACTTCCCCAATTCTTTAGCTATATATAAGTAGACCTGTTTTATTGCTTCTGACAACACTGTATCCCAGCTTCTGCAGTGTCTGCAAATCAGATTTGATTTCTGTAGTGCTAATTGCTGAGACAGGAGAACTCATGATTTTACACAAGAAGGGTCAGTTATCCCCCTCTTGAGGTTCCTGTCTAGCAACAGAATCAGCTATGGAATTGAATAGTCAGTATATTTTTCTTTTTAAATTAGAAAAAGAGGCCTTTTAGTTTTTCTATGCTTTTGCCCTTTTGTCCATTAACACTCATTTTATAGATTTCTTGTTAACTATCAACCAAGCTAAAAACTTACAACTCACTTCATTTGTAGCTTCATCAATTCTCTGGGGCGGGACAGGAGGGGAAACAAAAAAAATCCATTAAATGATTAAAGTTCATAGCAAATTGATAATGGTCATGACCCTGTGATAATATTGACAATAACGTGGTACCACTAAAATATATATTTTTTAAAAAAATTATGAATTTGCTTGCAACATTCATTCTGTGGTGGAAACAAAAAATAAATAAGTGAAAAATAAAAACCCAAAATTAATTTAAAAAAAAAATAGTTATGTGACACACAAAAACATAACATTTAGGAAATCTTACACTTAAAGACAAATATAGACAATAAAACATTAAGAACTTTAAACTCATACTGAAAAATTTAACAACAACAAAATTATGCAATTGGTTAGGCAGATTATTTGTTGCCTTGTCATTTAAAGACTTTTAATAAGAATTAATAAGAATTTTCCATTAATTTTATTTACCAACTTAACTGTATTAATCCAATTAATTTAAGACAGTTTACACCACTCGCACTTTAGGAGCTCAGTGAGGAAGGAGGAAATTGTAGGTGTGCGACATGTGTAAGATTAGAGGAAAGAGGCCTATTGAAAAGGTGAAATATTTGATTGCCCAGAATATGGCAAATAAATTGCCTTTGCACAGGGAAAGTTAAGCTCCACGGGCAAGACTAGATTGGAAGCCAAAGCAACAGGCCTTTGTTTACCACGCACCTCCTGAGCTAAAAGCACTGATGCTGCCACTCCACGGGCAGCCACCTGAAAGTGGAAGGGTGTGAGAGGTCACGTGTGGCCACGGTAGATGGCCAGTCCACCGCCTGTTTGAGAGTCATCACTGCCTGTGTGTGCTCCTCTGTCCAATTCCAAGGAACGGCTTTCTTTAGAACAAAAACAACAAGGCGTCCGGTGGCACCTTAAGGACTAACAGATTTATTTGGGCATAAGCTTTCGTGGGTAAAAAACCCACTCGCTTATGCCCAAATAAATCTGTTAGGCCTGGTCTACACTAAGAGTTTAGGTCAAATTTAGCAGCGTTAAATCGAATTAACCCTGCACCCGTCCACACAACGAAGCCATTTACTTCGACTTAAAAGGCTCTTAAAAGTGATTTCTGTACTCCTCCCCAATGAGGGGAGTAGCGCCGAAATTGACATTGCTGGTTCGAATTAGGGTTAGTGTGGGCGCAATTCGACGGTATTGGCCTCCAGGAGCTATACCACAGTGCACCATTGTGACTGCTCTGGACAGCAATCTGAACTCGGATGCACTGGCCAGGTAGACAGGAAAAGCCCCGCAAACTTTTGAATTTCATTTCCTGTTTGCCCAACATGGAGAGCAAAGGTGACCACACAGAGCTCATCAGCATAGGTAACCATGCAGTCCAAGAATCGAAAAAGAGCACCAGCATGGACCGTACGGGAGGTACTGGATCTGATCGCTGTATGGGGAGAGGATTCCGTGCTAGCAGAACTATGTTCCAAAAGACGAAATGCCAAAACATTTGAAAAAATCTCCAAGGGCATTATGGAGAGAGGCCACAATAGGGACTCATACCAGTGCCACGTGAAAGTTAAGGAGCTCAGACAAGCGTACCAGAAAACCAAAGAAGCAAACGGACGGTCCGGGGCAGAGCTGCAGACATGCTGCTTCTATATTTAGCTGCATGCAATTCTAGGGGGGGCCGCCACCACTACCCCACCCCTGACCGTGGATTCCGATGAGGGGTTACTCTCAGCCATGCCTGAGGATTCTGCGGACAGGGAAGATAAGGAGGAGAAGGAGGAGGAGGACGAGCTTGCGGAGAGCACACAGCACACCGTTCTCCCCAACAGCCAGGATCTTTTTCTCAGCCTGACTGAAGTACCCTCCCAACCCTCCCAAGGTGGTATCGCAGACCCCATGGAAGGGACCTCTGGTGAGTGTACCTTTGTAAATATAAAACATGGTTTAAAAGCAAGCATCTTTTAATGATTAATTTGCCCTGAGGACTTGGGATGCATTCGCGGCCAGTACAGCTACTGGAAAAGTCTGTTAACATGTCTGGCGGTGGAGCGGAAATCCTCCAGGGACATCTCCATGAAGCTCTCTTGGAGGTACTCCAAAAGCCTTTGCAGAAGGTTTCTGGGCAGTGTAGCCTTATTCCGTCCTCCATGGTAGGACACTTGACCACGCCATGCTAGCAGCAAGTAATCTGGTATCATTGCATGACAAAGCCTGGCAGCATATGGTCCCGGTGTTTGCTGGCATTCAAGCAACATCTGTTCTTTATCTCGCTGTGTTATCCTCAGGAGAGTGATATCGTTCATGGTAACCTGGTTGAAATACGGGAATTTAATTAAGGGGACAGAGGTGGCCCCATTCCTACTGGGCTGTTTGCCTGTGACTAAAAAGAAATCCTTCCCTGCAGTTAGCCAAGCGGTTGGGGGAGGGGGTCATTGGCGCTGAGCTTTTCGCATTTGGCTAGCAGGGATCTTCCCTGATACCAGCCATGCGGTGGGGGGAGGGGTAAAGCGATCATCCCAGAGAATTGGATGGGGAGGGGTTAGTTTGGTTTCTGCTGCTGCACGTTAACACAAAAACGGCAGTGCTCAACGGGCTTTGCTTAGTATGGGAAAGGAGGGCGCTGCTTTTATGAAGGTTGCAGAAGCCGAAAGACAATGGCTTACCATAGCTGCATGCAAGCCGAATTCTGTTGCCCCGCCCTGCGTCTGTGATCTCTAACACCAAAGCTGCAGGCACTCAATATTAAGATGCAAAATGCAACCTTGTACCGAAATCACATGTGCTATGTAATGTGAATAGTGTTGTTCACCGTGAAAGAGTATAAGCATTGTTCTATAAAATGTATCTTTTTAAATACTTCTCTCCCTTTTTTCCCTCCCGCAGCTGCAAATTTTTCAAGCCTCCCTCCTCCGTCCCGAAGGCTATCTCAGATAAGGCGGTGAAAAAAACGCACCCGAGACGAAATGTTCTCAGAGATCATGCAGTCGACCCGCGATGAAAGAGCTCATCTGAATGAGTGGAAGGACACGGTATCAAAGTACAGGAAAGCTGCCAATGAACGTGAGGACAGGAGGGACCAACGTGAGGACAGGAGGGATGAACGTGAAGAAAGGAGGGACGCTCGAGATGAGAGGTGGTGGCAGGAAGATCAGAGGAGGCAGGATGCAACGCTGGGGCTGCTGCGTGAGCAAATGGACATGCTCCGGCGTCTGGTGGAGCTTCAGGAACGGCAGCAGCAGGATCACAGAGTGCCGCTGCAGCCCCTGTATAACCGCCCTCCCCCCTCCCCAAGTTCCATAGCCTCCTCACCCCGACACCCAAGAACGCAGGGTGCGGGGGAGGCTCCATGCACCCTGCCACTCCACCCCAGTGGACAGCCCAAGCAAAAGGATGTCATTATTTTGAACTTTTGAAGTGGCCTTTTCCTTCCCTCCGCCCCTCCTCCCCTACCCCACCCAGGATACCTTGTCACTTCTCTCCCTGTGTTTATAATCAATTAATAAAGAATACATGATTTTTAAACGATAGTGACTTTATTTCCTTTGAAAGCAAGCTGTGATCGAAGGGGGGAGGGTGGGTTGATTACAGGGAATGAGTCAATCACGGGGGAGGGTTTTCATTAAGGAGAAACAAACAGAACTTTCACACCGTAGCCTGGCCCGTCATGAATCTGGTTTTCAAAGCTTCTCTGATGCGCACCGCTTCCTGGTGTGCTCTTCTAATCGCCCTGGTGTCTGGCTGCATGTAATTAGTGGCCAGGCGATTTGCCTCAACCTCCCACCCCACCATAAAGGTCTGCCCCTTACTCTCACAGAGATTGTGGAGCACACAGCAAGCGGCAATACCAATAGGAATATTGGTTTGGCTGAGGTCTGAGCAAGTCAGTAAAGTGCGCCAGCAACCCTTTAAACATCCAAAGGCACACTCTACCACCATTCTGCACTTGTTCAGCCTGTAGTTGAACAGCTTCTGACTACTGTCCAGGCTGCCTGTGTATGGCTTCATGAGCCATGGCATTAAGGGGTAGGCTGGGTCCCCAAGGATAACTATAGGCATCTCAACATCCCCAATGGTTATTTTCTGGTCTGGGAAGTAAATCCCTTGCTGCAGCTGTTTAAACAGATTAGTGTTCCTGAAGACGCGAGATTCATGAACCCTTCCCGGCCATCCCACGTTGATGTTGGTGAAACATCCCTTGTGATCCACCAGTGCTTGCAGCACCATTGAAAAGTACCCCTTGCGGTTTATGTACTGGCTGCCCTGGTGCTCCGGTGCCAAGATAGGGATATGGGTTCCATCTATCGCCCCACCACAGTTAGGGAATCCCATTGCAGCAAAGCCATCTACTATGAGCTGCACATTTCCCAGAGTCACTACCTTTGGTAGCAGCAGCTCAGCGATTGCTTTGGCTACTTGCATCACAGCAGCCCCCACAGTAGATTTGCCCACTCCAAATTGATTACCGACTGACCGGTAGCTGTCTGGCGTTGCAAGCTTCCACAGGGCTATCGCCACTCGCTTCTCAACTGTGAGGGCTGCTCTCATCTTGGTATTCTGGCGCTTCAGGGCAGGGGAAAGCAAGTCACAAAGTTCCATGAAAGTGCCCTTACGCATGCGAAAGTTTCGCAGCCACTGGGAATCGTCCCACACCTGCAGCACTATGCGGTCCCACCAGTCAGTGCTTGTTTCCCGGGCCCAGAATCGGCGTTCCACGGCTAGAACCTGCCCCATTAACACCATGATCTCCAAAGCACCGGGGCCCGCGGTTTGAGAGAATTCTGTGTCCATGGCCATGTCCTCATCACTCTCGTCGCCGTGCTGCCTTCTCCGCCTCCTCCTTGCCTGGTTTTTCAGGTCCTGGTTCAGCATAGACTGCACGATAATGCGCGAGGTGTTTACAATGTTCATGACTGCTGTCTTGAGCTGAGCGGGCTCCATGCTTGCTGTGGTATGGCGTCTGCACAGTTCACCCAGGAAAAAAGGCGCAAAACAGTTGTCTGCCATTCCTTTCACGGACGGAGCGGGAGGATGTACCCAGAACCACCCACGACAATGTTTTTGGCCCCATCAAGCATTGGGATCTCAACCCAGAATTCCAATGGGCGGGGGCGACTGCGGGAACTATGGGATAGCTATGGGACAGCTACCCACAGTGCAACGCTCCGGAAGTCGACGCTAGCCTTGGTACATGGACGCACACCGCCGAATTACTGTGCTTAGTGTGGCCGCATGCACTTGACTTTATACAATCTGTTGCCAAAAATCGAATTCTGTAAAATCGGAGTAATCCCGTAGTGTAGACATACCCTTAGTCTTTAAGGTGCCACCGGACTCCTCATTGTTTTTGTGGATACAGACTGACACGACTACTCCCCTGATACTTTCTTTAGAACATGGCACAAGGGAGTGGTCACAGAAGCGTAGTCGAGGATGAAAGCTCTGGGATACCTGATAAGGCCAAAAACAACCGCAATGTGGCTACAGCTGGTCGGTAATGGTAAACGGTCAAATCTACCTTGGGCTGGGCTGGTGTCCGTGCAGCTTTGGCCAGAGCAGTCCCTAAGAAGGAAGCTGTCTGTCTTAGGAAACACGCCTTGGCTGGGTGGCATGTCAGATCGGCATGGTGCAGTAGTGCAATCAGAGCCAAGAGAGTTCTGAGGGTGTGTTACACAGGTCAGTGTCAAATCTTGTAACGTTTGCAGTGTCCCCAGGGGCGGCCTCATGGGTGGGCAACAGCCCAGGGCACCGTGGTCAGAGGGGGCGCTGACCTATGTGGGGGGAGGAGGGTCTCAGTGTCCAAGGGGCCCCTGTCGGGGGGGCGGTATCTCGGTGTCTGCACGGAAGGCTCCTGTAGCAAACTCTGTGGATGGGGAGTCTCCAGGACCCAACCCCCCATCCCCTGCATCCCACAACAACAAAGGGCGCCAAAATACAAGTTCGCCCATGGCGCCATTTTCCCTAAGGCCGGCCCTGATTATCCCTATCACTGCTAGAAGTGTTTAGAGAGAGCAGAGGGGCCAAGATTCCTTGCAAAAAGTTTCTAGAGATATAGACTGACTGGAGGAGAAAAGAACGAAAGAAGAGTGTTAGTTTCAAGTGGGAGAAAAGCTGCACCGGGATCTTATCAGCATGTTTGGCAGCCTGGGACCAGCCCTGGTAGAGTCGTGCGCTCCAGAGAAGTTATTCCTGTCAAATTTGCTTTTAACAACTTCCTTCTGTGCATTCTTTAAAATTGCCTTAACAAAACAACATAGTCACACCATCTATCAAGTTACTTTTTCCCTTGAATACAGTTTACCTCTTGTGTTGAGCCAAGAGAATAACAGGCTTTTACAGTCTATTTTTTAATATGTTAGAAACAATTGCCTGTTTCCCAGGTACTGAGTAGAACTCCAGAAATATTGTATGAACGTAAATAGAATCGTTGGGTTAACATGACCCAATGCTGTTCCTCATTGAGCAGTTTTAAAGAACTAGCTCGCCTGGTACTAGGGCAAACACCATTTATATTATTTAACCTTTGATTACAAATACAGAAAGGGGGAGGGGGGAGGGAAAGAAAAGAGCGGGAAATATATATATATATCACATTACCACTACATATTATCCACACCAAACATATATCCATATGTATTAAACACATCATAGTAATACAATAGCACTTATATAGCCTAAATTGGCCTATGCTTTTTATATAATCCTGCTCACTCATGCTAAGTATCCCATAACCCCTTGCATTCCCTGAAGTATGTCAGGTATGTTAGCAACAAGAAGAAGATCAAGAAAAGTGTGGGCCCCTGAGGGAGGCAACCTAGTGACCGAGGATGTGGAAAAAGCTAATGTACTCAATGCTTTTTTTGCCTCTGTCTTCACGAACAAGGTCAGCTCCCAGACTGCTGCACTGGGCAGCACAGTATGGGGAGAAGGTGACCAGCCCTCTGTGGAGAAAGAAGTGGTTCAGGACTATTCAGAAAAGCTGGACGAGCACAAGTCCATGGGGCTGGATGCGCTGCATCCAAGGGTGCTAATGGAGTTGGCGGATGTGATTGCAGAGCCATTGGCCATTATCTTTGAAAACTCATGGTGATCGGGGGAGGTCCCGGATGACTGGAAAAAGGCTAATGTAGTGCCCATCTTTAAAAAAGGGAAGAAGGAGGATCCAGGGAACTACAGGCCAGTCAGCCTCACCTCAGTCCCTGGAAAAATCATGGAGCAGGTCCTCAAGGAATCAATTCTGAAGCACTTAGAGGAGAGGAAAGTGATCAGGAACAGTCAGCATGGATTCACCAAGGGCAAGTCATGCCTGACTAACCTAATTGCCTTCTATGAGGAGATAACTGGGTCTGTGGATGAGGGGAAAGCAGTGGATGTGTTATTCCTTGACTTTAGCAAAGCTTTTGATACGGTCTCCCACAGTATTCTTGCCGGCAAGTTAAAGAAGTATGGGCTGGATGAATGGACTATAAGGTGGATAGAAAGCTGGCTAGATCGTCGGGCTCAACGGGTAGTGATCAACGGCTCCATGTCTAGTTGGCAGCCGGTTTCAAGCGGAGTGCCCCAAGGGTCGGTCCTGGGGCCGGTTTTGTTCAATATCTTCATTAATGATCTGGAGGATGGCGTGGACTGCACTCTCAGCAAATTTGCAGATGACACTAAACTGGGAGGAGTGGTAGATACGCTGGAGGGTAGGGATAGGATACAGAGGGACCTAGACAAATTAGAGGATTGGGCCAAAAGAAACCTGATGAGGTTCAACAAGGACAAGTGCAGAGTCCTGCACTTAGGACGGAAGAATCCCATGCACTGCTACAGACTAGGGACCGAATGGCTAGGCAGCAGTTCTTCAGAAAAGGACTTAGGGGTTACAGTGGACAAGAAGCTGGATATGAGTCAACAGTGTGCCCTTGTTGCCAAGAAGGCTAACGGCATTTTGGGCTGTATAAGTAGGAGCATTGCCAGCAGATCGAGGGATGTGATCATTCCCCTCTATTCGGCATTGGTGAGGCCTCATCTGGAGTACTGTGTCCAGTTTTGGGCCCCACACTACAAGAAGGATCTGGAAAAATTGGAAAGAGTCCAGCGAAGGGCAATGAAAATGATTAGGGGGCTGGAGCACATGACTTACGAGGAGAGGCTGAGGGAACTGGGATTGTTTAGTCTGCAGAAGAGAAGAATGAGGGGGGATTTGATAGCTGCTTTCAACTACCTGAAAGGGGGTTCCAAAGAGGATGGATCTAGACTGTTCACAGTGGTACCAGATGACAGAACACAGAGTAATGGTCTCAAGTTGCAGTGGGGGAGGTTTAGGTTGGATATTAGGAAAACTTTGTTCACTAGGAGGGTGATGAAGCACTGGAACGGGTTACCCAAGGAGGTGGTGGAATCTCCTTCCTTATAGGTTTTTAAGGTCAGGCTTGACAAAGCCCTGGCTGGGATGATTTAGTTGGGAATTGGTCCTGCTTTGAGCAGGGGGTTGGACTAGATACCTCCTGAGCTCCCTTCCAACCCTGATATTCTATGATTCTATAAGTAAGCTTTGGCTTAAGTACATAGGGAAAATATTAAGATCAGGACAGATGAGTGCTTTAACAGAGCAACAAGAAGGAAGTTACTCTCATAGGCCTGTACTGGAATGTCCCAAAAGAAGAGGACAAGACATAGGATTGTTCTACCCTGGCACAAACATGGGAGGTGCCTTCACCCCCTTTGGCATCTGGAATGCACATGTTCACAACAAAGAGATAAGGGTGCACCAGGGTGCCAGAGAAACAAGGTAGAAAGCTGGTCGGTTCAATCTAGTTTCAGATGACGTACACAGTACCTTTTCCTTGTAAACTGGTAGGGTAAAATGGTCTCAAGTTGCAGAGGGGGAGGTTTAGGTTGGACATTAGGAAAAACTTTTTCACTAGTAGGGTGGTGAAGAACTGGAATGGGTTACCTAGGGAGGTAGTGGAATCTCCTTCCTTAGAGGTTTTTAAGGTCAGGCTTGACAAAGCCCTGGCTGGGCTGATTTAGTTGGGTTTGGTCCTGCTTTGAGCAGGGGGTTGGACTACATGACCTCCTGAGGTCCCTTCCAACCCTGAGATTCTATGATTCTATGATTCTATGAGGGTAGAAAGAGATGGGTTTAGGGATGTAACTTAGGGAGCACACCTTCTGCGTAAGGTGAATGTAACAACGTTGCTGGAGGCGGCTCTCCAGACACTGGCATCACATTGAACCTTTATCCTGTACTGTATTATTATTGGCTTAGAGCTAGAAACCTGACTGACATTGGTTATTTGGGCCCTTGAATATATTTCGTAACGAACCGAAGTGTGGTCAAGCGATTGACTATACAGTTTATCAACAGGCTCATGTGATGACATGGACACACACACACCTCTTCCCCCAGGAAGCGGCTGATGTATATGGATCATTCCAATTTTCCAATTTAAAAGCTTTCATGGCAAATTCAAATCTCCAAATCATTTAATTGAGCAACAGAAATTTTACTTGCTTCTTTTAGCCAATAACCAACTGTGTATAAACTTGTGAGAAATGTGCTGTTTTCCTTTTCAACTAGTAAGTCTAGTTGCTGTAGAATTAACATTACAGTTTGCTTTGAGGAGTTTTGTCTGGATGTAACAGCAGGCTTTTTTTTGTTGTTTTTGTTTTTTAATGAACACCTGATTCTGGAACTTAACATAGCAACTAGTTTCCTTAAAATGCTGACCTGCTTTCTTAAATTCTCCTGAACTTGGTATGAACTAGAGACAGGGCCGGCGCAACCCATTAGGCAACCTAGGTGGTCGCCTAGGGCGCTGCTATTTTGGGGGCACCGGCGCCCAGGCCGTCCGTTCAATTTTGGGGGCGGGACCTTCCGCCGCCGCTGTTGGGGGCGGCATTTCGGGGGCGGGACCTTCCGCCGCCTAGGGCGCCGGAAAAGCTGGCGCCGCTACTGACTAGAGAGGGACTTTGCTTTGCCCCAAGAACTCACTCTCTGTAATGGTCTCTTGGAACAGTCCATTTGCTGGGCAATTGCCTCAGGGACAGTGAGAGACAGATTTGTCTGAAGTTTTTAACAGTTGTGACACAAACAGACGAAAATTATTACTAACCCCATTATCAGTCGTAGCCAGCATTGGGCCAAAATATATTTTTTTTACATAAGACTCCCAGGTCATCTTATTGTCTGCTGATATTTGTATTTTTTTAGAGCTCCTGCATTTTGCCTTTGTTAGCTTTTTTGCTATATATTACTAGTACATGCCAAGTGCAGGAGGAAACGGGAGAATTAAAAAAAAAAAGAGGTTAGTGTCTTAAGAAACAAGTTGCCAAGTTAAGTTGCAGAATCGGGTGTTCATTACAAAAGAGAAAAAAATAAAAGCTAGTGGTATGTGTTAACTGCCAGGACCTATTTAACAGGAAATTCAAAAGCCTCCATTGTTGAAACTGTCCCATCTGGCTGTGAAAGAAACAGAAAAAGGTCCTGGGACCCATTATCGACCGCAGTCCAACCCCTGTGTTGCAACTGTCCTGTTAGCGATAACCAGGTAGGGACCCTGTATTCAAAACGGCTTTGATAGAACCCTGATTATTGATGCTCATCAGGGCACCAATTGTTACTTGAGGGTTTGGTTCTATTATCAATAAATACATCAAAGAATCAAGTATCAGAGGGGGAGCCGTGTTAGTCTGGATCTGTAAAAGCAGCAAAGAATCCTGTGGCACCTTATAGACTAACAGACGTTTTGAAGCATGAGCTTTCATGGGTGAATACCCACTTCTTCAGATGCAAGTGCATCCGAAGAAGTGGGTATTCACCCACGAAAGCTCATGCTGCAAAACGTCTGTTAGTCATCAAAGAATCAGTCAGCCAAATTTACTATCCAGTTAGTGTGAGTGAATGATTAATCAGCACAAATATAAACAGATAAGGATTAAATACCTTACCACTCCATTAATCTGGGGATGCAGCCAGCATCCTGGATGGTTCCGGAAATAAGGAGTACATATATCTTAGGCTGTTCCCATGGGCACGGAACTCCCCAAAACTGGTTTGCATCCTCCTTACCCTAATATTTCTATTCCCATGCAGTCTGCACTTGCTGTCAAGTTATATCGGTTGCTGGATATTTTCACAACCCACAGCAACCCTTTATCTCCGTGTATGCCAAGAACAAAAGCTACACACAGTTTTTAATGTATTTCAGTACAGAGAGTGCTGGGGAAAGTGAGTCACTTTAGCATGAATATGGATTCTCCTCACACACTACTGGCTAAATAACAGCTGGAGGAGCTCTCCTGCTCCACTGAGAGCTGGAACTGATGCACAGAATTAGGATGAAGGTAAATGCCCCTGACTTTGCTCTGAGTGTCATTTCTCCAGGTGGGGCAGGGCCCCAGCTGGTGCCAGCTGAGCATGCCCCAGGACGTTGCCCTAGCGTTTCCTCTGCGTAAAAAACAGGTGGGTATCGGGATGGCAGCCCCATGGGCAGGATGATTCTCCACCATGCAATTTGCAAACACATGCCCCAGCCTGAGGCCCCTGCTACAGCTTTTCCCTGTGGTTATCGATGTCCCACAGCATCTCTAAGGCACCATTTGTGGCTGGTGCTTCTACCCGTGACATTGGAGCTTTATCACATCATAGAATCTGGGACTGAAGTACGGGGAGCACAGCGGGGCAGCTGGAGTATCAGCAGGTAGCAAGAGGACAAGTGGGGAGGCCGGCCCTCAAGGCCAGGGTTAGAATAGCTGCCAGTGGTCTCTGGATGTTGGCTGGCACAGCAGTTACCAGGGTGGTGTTAGAAACCCACATGGCCCCAGCCAAACCAGGGCTGTTGGCAGTGCTGCACTTTGTGACATAACAGCCAGGTCTGGCCGGCTCGGGTTTGTAAAGAGAAAGGGCCACACTGAGGCCCCTCATTCATTGCCATAGACGTGCCCGCCCGCTCGCCCCAGCTCTGAATCCAGCTCCGAATTCAGTCTCCTGGTGACCTGACATTTCCCTTCGAATCCAACACCTGATTCATAGACTCTAGGACAGGAAGGGACCTCAAGAGGTCATCGAGTCCAGTCCCCTGCCCTCCTGGCAGGACCAAATACTGTCTAGACCATCCCTGATAGACATTTATCTAACCTACTCTTAAATATCTCCAGAGATGGAGATTCCACAACCTCCCTGGGCAATTTATTCCAGTGTTTAACCACCCTGACAGTTAGGAACTTTTTCCTAATGTCCAACCTAACCCTCCCTTGCTGCAGTTTAAGCCCATTGCTTCTCGTTCTATCCTCAGAGGCTAAGGTGAACACGTTTTCTCCCTCCTCCTTATGACACCCTCCTTATTCACCCCCTTCCCGAGCCATTCACCCCAATGCACTCCCTTTGCACAGGTGTGAATGGCTGCGCAAGGGGCAGGACAGAGGGAGTCTGGCCCAGAGAGGAGTCGAAGACAATGCAGGGGTGGGGAGTGTCAAGCTGCCCTGCAGGGACTCAAGGGCCCGAGTCTCAACTTCAGCGCAGACTGGTAGGAACCGGGGCACAAACCCCAAACTGGCTGTGAGGTCTACACTTCGATTTCAGCAACCAAGTATCAAGTGTAAACTCCTCAGGCACCGTAACACCTTACCACGGAGTCCCAGCCAGTCCCCTTGGGGACGCTCTGTCTTGCCACCTGCCTGAGCTTACCTTTGTGAAAGATGGTCCCTTACACCAAGCAGCAGAGCAATAGCCAGGCTACTCCCAGTCCCAAAAGACCAGTCACTTACCCCAGATCAACTGACTTTAGATCTCACACCAAAGACAATGCATGTAGGCCATCCTAGAATAAACTCGCGACAGATTTAGTATATAAGAAAAGGAAGCAAGAGAACTACTTACAAGGTTAAAGCAGGGAAAATATAGATACACACAAATGAGTTCCAATCTTAAGTTTCAAAAAGTAATAGAACCCTCTATACTGAGCACGCTCTGTATGGCCTTTAGGGCTAACCCAGGCTAAGCACTGGGATCTTTTGCTTATGCCTAGTAATCCTTGACCCCTAGCGTTCAAGGAGCATACAAACCCAGTTCCTCCAAGTTCGGGGGTTTTATTCCCTTCTCCATTCTGCTTTGAGTTGCAAACTCAGCTGATGGGAGGGATTCACTTGCAAGTCTCCTCTTCATGGTGTGTGGGGACAGTAAACAACCAAGTCTTTGCTTCCTTTTAATCAAAGAATCATAGAATCTCAGGGTTGGAAGAGACCTCAGGAGGTATCTAGTCCCACCCCCTGCTCAAAACAGGACCAACCCCAACTAAATCATCCCAGTCAGGGCCTTAAAAACCTTTACCAATGGAGATTCCACCACCTCCGTAGGGAACCCATTCTAGTGCTTCATCGCCTTCCTAGTGAAATAGTTTTTCCTAATATCCAGCCTAGGCCTCCCCCATTGCAACTTGAGACCATTGCTCCTTGTTCTGTCATCTGGTACCACTGAGAACAGTCAAACTCCATCCTCTTTGGAACCCCCCTTTCAGGTAGTTGAAGGCTGCTATCATTCCCCCCTCACTCTTCTCTTCTGCAGACTAAACAAGCCCAGTTCCCTCAGCCTCTCCTCATAACTCATGTGCCCCAGCCCCCTAATCATTTTTGTTGCCCTCTGCTGGACTCGCTCCAATTTGTCCACATCCTTTCTGTAGTGGGGGTCCCAAAACGGGACGCAACACTCCAGAAATGACCTCACCAGTGCCGAATAAAGGGGAATAATCACATCCCTCGATCTGCTGGCAATGCTCCTACTAATGCAGCCCAATATGCCATTAGCCTTCTTGGCTACAAGGGCACACTGCTGACTCATATCCAGCTTCTCCACCACTGTAATCCCCAGGTCCTTTTCTGCAGAACTGCTGCTTAGCCAGTCAGTCCCCAGCCTGTAGCGGTGCATGGGATTCCTCCATCCTAAGTGCAGGACTCTGCACTTGTCCTTGTTGAACCTCATCAGATTTCTTTTGGCCAATCCTCCAATTTGTCTAGGTCACGCTGGACCCTATCCCTACCCTCCACTGCGTATCTACTAAATATTACCGTACAACATGGGACTCAGCTGGTGTATGTGAGATGAATGCAGGCAGCAACTAACTCCGAAGCATTGAATAAAGTCTAAACACTCAGCACATTCGTATAATTCTAATTCCTGTTTTAACAACCCTAACACCCAGGTGAGCCAGCCTGGTTCCAGCTCTGTATTGTCAGTGGAGACGTGGGGATCTTGGCATGAGCTGGGGAGGAGAGGTAGGTGAGGAGTCACTGGCTGAACCCCAGACCAGTCAACAGCAAATATTGACCTGCTTTGCATTGCAGTTAAATCATGGCATTTGCCTACAGACTCTTATCATTCCTCTGCTTCTCAGGGCTCATTAAGTGGCCACCAGCCTTTCTTGGAAACAAAGCTCCTGTTGATTTAAGGGGCACATGATCCAGCCTTAAATCACCCCTAAATCAGCATTATGAACGATTTGACTATTGAGGATAGAGTTCCACCTCCCCATTCTCAGACACCCCCTTTGAGAGGCTCCAGTAGGGGGCGTCTCTTTTGGTTTTTTTCTCCTCATCACCTCTTTAGCCTTTTTTTCAAATTTTTACAGCAACCCTGGCCCATAACTTTTAGGCAGCTGTCCGTTTCTCCCCCAAACGCTGTCCCCCCTCTTATTTATGATGTGTATCATTGAGGCTGCCCCTTTTATCCAGGCCCCTTTCCACGACTAGTCAGGCCTGCTCGGAGCCCCCCTCTGGAAAAACTGAGTTTTTCAAAAAGTGTTTTTCAAAAAGTCACCAGCAAGAGCTTTTGCATTTTTTATGTAGTTTCCAGTCCCCCTTTCTTTTACAACCCCTGAGGTTACAGCTTTCTGAACAAAGAGTCATATTTTCCCAAATCTTTTTAGAATACCAAAGAGCTGTGCCGAGCTTATTGTGTTGGGAGAATGGTTCGTAATAATTTTCGGATACTTCATAAGGAGATACCCCAGCATCCTTGGGTTTTTATTCACAACCCCTAAAGTGCGTGCTCCAGGTTTGTGAATGTATGTGTTTTCGCTCACAGCTTTCTCAGGGTTTGGTGTGATGTCTACCACTGAGGAACTGGAGTTGTGTTTGCGTTGTTGCTTTTTACCAGAGCCTTTTGCTTTGTCCTTGGGTTTGTGAAGCAAGGAGATTATTGTCCCCCAAGAATGAGGCAGCACAGACAATACTGAAGAGGTTTATTTACGGTACCGGGAAGACTGATAAACAGCTTCAAAAGTATGGTGCTACAGTGACCAATTATATACCTTTTTCTTATTACTTCATTTGCATTTATTTTGTACTTACAGAAACAAACATTGTTTTAGAGAGAGAACATTTCACATGATAATGGCAGGAGCAGAACATACACATACAACGATTTTGATTACATCAGTTATTTATGACTACCTTAAGGCAAAGGGGTGGGGTGGGGGTGAGTGTTCACAAATATCCGGAGAGCTGTGGGCCGGTTTGTACTGTTCTTTCTTACCCAGAGGCCGAGTTACTGGGCGGACATCTGACCATGTAAGTCTATCAAGTGTTTACAGCTGCCACTGTCCTCTGGTATTTCTGCTTCTTAGTTACGTGGGTTTCTGTCTCAGCTGCTAACTGAATTTTTAACTCTTGCCTAACAGGTTTGACGTATCTGAGCTTTGGACTATCCTGATGCTTCGTCTGGGCTCTTCTGCTGTTTTGCGTTGGCGTTGTTAAAGGTCTCAGAGCAGATTCCTGGTTCTTTGGTGGTTCTGGTGGAGGTGTCCCTGTAGCTCCAACTAAGACTTGGTCAGGAGAGCTGCCCAGGCCCGAGTAGGAAAAAACAGAGATGTCCCAAGTTACCGTCAAATAAACATTTTACAAAATTCACCAAAACACAAAGCTTAACTTTACCATCTTTCTCACCCACACCTATGTATTTGCTTAAAATACAAAACCTCATAAAACAACCAAACCAATAAACAAAATATATTTACTGGCCTTCATCCATCCATCAGCCATTGATGCTGGTGAATTTTCCTTTTCAGCTGTCTCTTTCCTTTTTCTTTTGAACTTGTTTACCCTCTGGTCTAAGGGACTCTCATGTTTTGACCATACTGTGGAGCAGACAACATTATTATCAGACGCATGAAACAGTTTTGTAAACTTAAAAATAAAATACTCATTAGGGTGTTTTTCTATTTAAAAAGTCATAGCTTTAAACAAAATAATCCATTTCAGGCTGTACAACAAACACAGGTTTTGAGTTTATTTCTACCACTAGTGTTTCTCCAAAACCTAGACATTTTTAAGACAAGCACATGTTTCCACCATGCACCCCATAACACAGTGTGCAATAGAAGACTTTTTAAATCCCCCACCATAACTATGTCTTGCATAGGCCCCCTGAATCACCAGCAACAATTTAAACATTAAATCTAATTTTAAAAGACGAACCCAGTTTAAAAACATCACAGTTCGCAGAGTAAATACCCCAGTAGTTTTAAACACACCAAACCAACAGATTGCAACAAAATACTTTTCAATAAACTCACACCCATGTCTTGCACAGCTCCCCTTATTCACTATTTAAACATTAAAACCAACTCTTTAAAAAAAAAACATTTAAAACACACACACGCATTTAAAAGCCAATTACAGAAATTTACTTTCCACCACAGGGTAAAGGGATGCTGGCACATGGTTGTTCTGTTTTTCCCCCATGTGTATTTGGGCCTTTGGGTTAAAGAACAAGCAAACATTTAGTTAGTATTATTCCCCAAATGCATCAAACCGCTATACAACCAGTGTAATGCCTGGTGTTTTTTAATTAAACCATATTAAGCACAACTATAGTTAAAAATAAGGTTTTATCTTGCCTTGGTGAAATACAGCTTGAAATTGCTGTTTCCATGCTAAACAGATCACACTGCAATAAAGACATGTATCATTATTAGTAAGGGCAGCGTCAACTTACTTAGAGCTACTTACCGCGGTGTCTTCACTGCAGTAAGTCGAGAGCTGACGCTCTCCCGTCGACTCCGCCTGTGCCTCTTGTTCTGGTGGAGTACCGGAGTCGACGGGAGAGCGCTCAGTGGTCGATTTATCACATCTATAGTAGACGCGATAAATCGACCCCTGCTGGATCGATCGCTGCCCGCCAATCTGGTGGATAGTGTAGACAAGCCCAGAGTTAAAAAACAAAAGCAACATACCTCGTCTTGCAGTCCAGCAGCTATTCTGTTCAAGATAGTTTCTGTTGAAAGAGAACAGTCTCCAAAAACCTGAGATTTTTTTATACCGTCCTAACTTTGTTTCCAACAAACTTAAAAGTCTGTAGTTAGCAGGTTGATTTGATCAGTACAACTCTTAATTAATAGATACTTGTGGAATTTAGGCACTCCTCCCCAAACGTTCCCTTTTGTGATCTGGGGGGTGGAAATTAAGTTGCCTACACAACTGGGACGCTTTTGGCTAATTTTTTTTCTTTTAGTTAAAATATATTTTCCTCTTTCAATGAAAAAACAGAGCACTGTAGGGCCTTCTTACAGTATTAAACAGTAAATCACCATACACGATAATCCTTAATGTTACTGTACCCTCTCCTGAGTGGGGGCACCTTGTAGATATCAATGAATGTCTTGGGTTGTTTTTTTTAAACATCTTTCTTTCATGCTTAAAGTTTTGGTTTGTTTTGAAATAAAATGGATTCATCACAACCATAGTAAACCCCCTGCAAATTCCCAGAGCTTTGAAGGGGAAAGCGCCGCTTCTCTCCAGCCGCTCGCTGTGCGGCTGCCCCTGCTCCTCCTAAGTCCTCCGGCCCGTGCTCGCAGGGCCGCATTCCGAAAGGGGCTTTAGAGCTGCTGGCCAGGCCCCCGGGGCCCCCTTAGCCCAGGGCCCTGCAGCCCCTAAAGCCCCTGCGTTCCAGGTGGTCTTGCCTGCGGGGGGGGGGGGGAGGGAGCAGTTTCCCCGCTCCCTCCCTCCCTCCCAGAAAGTCCTAAGCTGCCCCCACCCCCACAGGCAGGAAGGGAGGGGGAGGAGGCGGAGAAGAGGAACTTGTGCCAAGTCAGCCAAACGATGTTATAAGGGAGCATTGCAGAACTTTAAACGAGCATGTTCCCTAATGGAGAAGCGATGTTAAGCAGGAGGACGGTAAGCAAGGAGTTACTGTACTCAAACGCATGTCTCAAACATTCCTGTTTTATACACAATATAGTGGCTTTTTTGCTTTATTTTAAAGACATTTCCCCCCCCCCCCGCCCCTCCTCCCCCCCAGGATTCTACTACACACATTTCAGCTTTTTGCTGTAAACAGGTCTCTTTACACAAAGACACAAGAGCTGGGATCTCACAAACTTTAAAAGACATTCAGCCCCTTGAAAACAAACCAAGATGCTCCATCAAAACTTTTATCTTATTTAAGGGCCACGCAGACCTTCTAACAGAAACACAGATAGTCACAAAGCCTTTTTCAATCGATATTTTTATTTACAGCTACCAAGATTTATATCACATGATTGTTCCCTCCCCATTCTCTAACTTAATCCTTTTAGATTTCTTACAAATAGTCTTTTTCTTAAGCAGGGTTCTGTAACTTTTTGTGTGGACCAGACAGTCAATATAACTCGCTAAGCAGGTATCCTCCAGTTTGTTAATTTTCTTTAAAACACTGCCAGGATCTCAAGTGCTTTGCAAAGCACAACCTGTGGCAATAACAACGTTTAATAAGCTTTCCAAACACAGGTCATTGCACAGGTCCTGGAGCTTGCAGCCCTCACAGTCTTCGAAAAGCAGTGATTAAGGACAACATAAACAGCAACACGTACAATCGACCGCATGGCTTTTTTACACTCACGACGTGGCACTGGAAAACGTATAAGTAACATCGGTGGATTTAAGTCTAACTTTTCTACACACAGGTGTGACGGGTTGGATCACAGAAACCCCCTTGGGAGCTGCCAACTGATGTGCAAAGACTATTTCTATCCCTGTTTTCCTGCCAGCTCAGGACTCCAGCACCCTGTCTTGCTGAGCCAGACACTCCCTTCTGCTCCAGCACAGACTCAGGGNTATTAATACATACTCTGAGTTAATTAATAAGGAAAAAGTGATTTTATTAAATACAGAAAGTAGGGTTTAAGTGGTTCCAAGTAGTAACAGACAGAACAAAGTAAGTCACCAAGCAAAATAAAATAAAATGTGCAAATCTATGTCTAATCAAACTGAATACAGATAATCTCACTCTCAGAGATGCTTCAGTAAGTTTTTTCCTCAAACTGGACACCTTCCAGGCCTGGGCACAATTCTTTCCCCTGGTACAGCTCTTGATCCAGTTCAGGTGGTAGCTAGGGGATTCTTCATGATGGCTCCTCTCTCCTTTGTTCTCTTCCACCCCTTTATATATCTTTTGCATAAGGCGGGAACCCTTTGTCCCTCTGGGTTTCCACTGCCCCTCACTGGAAAAGCACCAGGTTAAAGATGGATTCCAGTTCAGGTGACATGATCACATGTCACTGCAAGACTTCATTACCCACTTGCCAGCACACACATATACAGGAAGACTCACAGGTAAACACAGCCATCTGCAGACAATGGCCCTGGTTAATGGGAGTCATCAAGATTCCAAACCACCATTAATGGCCCACACTTTGCATAATTACAATAGGCCTTCAGAGTTATATTTCATATTTCTAGTTTCAGATACAAGAGTGGTACATTTATACAAGTAGGATGATCACACTCAGTAGATTATAAGCTTTGTAATGATACCGTACAAGAGACCTTTTGCATGAAGCATATTTCAGTTACATTATATTCACTCATTATTAATTTTTTATAAAACCATATAGACTGCACAACGTCACAACAGGGTCATAGTTCATGACCACTTCAGGTGCTCTGGGATGATGAGCCCTGGTACTGTTCATATGATCTAGTAATTCAGGTATGGACGAGTAATAACCTCAACGTAGGATGAAACTCCATGTCTTATCTCCAAAGGTGATTTCGAAAATGCCATCTTCGTTGATACTGGGAGCTCTGAGCAATGCCCACCTGCTGGGGGTCTGACCCCAAGGACTCCAGTAGCCCTACACCGGATTGTACCCACTGGGGATCCACCCACTGACTTCAGTGGGGCTCCAGCTGATTTACACTCCCTGGGGATCTGCCCGGAACTGTCCATTGGACAAGATGGACGGGAGCAGTTGGGCCAGTCAGGGCCAGGGCACGATGGCTCCCTACAGTGACACTGATCTCAGCGCTGACAGACAGGCAGGGGAAAGGGGAGGAAATAGCTTTCATTTTATCTGTTATCTCAGCCCTGACAAGTGCTTCCTCCTGCTCACAGCCCGGCTGGTGGCTGGGTCCTGGCTCCACTTATCGCTGTTTGCCTTGGCATTAAATGATTGTATCCGTCATCAGCACAGATTTGCATGTTCAGTATTGACACCTGGTTCCCCGCTCCCCACCCCCCCATTCCCTGGACTGGTCTATAAATGCCCCGTGTCCGGCCAGTGTCCCACGCAGGCTGCACTTGATCCGACCTTGCACCAGAGCGGCTACGCAGAGAGACAATCAGGTGAGACCCTGGCTTCCTCCAGCTTCTTCCTCCTCCTGCTCCGGGTGGCTGGCGGCAGCTGATCCATTACAGGGGTGGGTGCCCTGGGTGAGTCCCCTGATCCGGGGCCGTCTCTGTCTCACCCCTTCCTCCCACCCAGCACAGCCCTGCACGTGGCACCCTAACGCCCTGCCGAGCCCTGCCGAGCGCTCTGCCCCTCCCAGAGCTGGGCCCAGCATCCAGTCCTGTGTCCAGTCCCCAATGGGGCATCACTCTGCCGGGCAGCTCTCCCATTGGACCCCTTCTCCCAGTCATGGTGCCACGGGGATCCCAACCCCCACCACGAGGTGCAGTGACTATCACCCCTCCCCTCACCCCCCCCCCGGCCCCCAACCGCACAGTGTTGGCTTCCCAGACACTCGATCTCCCTGGAACTGGAAATCTGAGTGTGATTCTAACACCTGCTAGTGGGGAAAAGGCCCCGGGATGGGGTCAGTGGGTGTTTCATGTACCAGGTGCTGGGTGATAACACGAGAGGACTCCATGTTTCTAACACTGAACTGGTCTCTAGTCAGAGAACGATTGCAGAGGTGCTGCACCTGCAGCTGACATTCCAGCCACGTGCACACAGACTGGCCTCCTTCCTGGTGCCTCTTCCAAACTCTTCCCTCCTCCCACCTCTGCTCTCCCTCCACGTTCCAGGTAGGTGGCTACCATGGGGACCTGCCAGCCCCAGCACTGGGGGAGAGAGGGACAGCGGGAGATGGCAAATGCCCCTTCTGAGAACCACTTTGCTCTGCAAATGGGACCCTGTTGCCTGGGACCCTGTTGCCTCTGAGTGGGCCTGGCATCTCTGCTGACCCCCGGCTCCTCCCCACCTGCAGCCCTGGTTCGGGGAGTCCCTGGAGATGCGGCTTGCAGAGCCCAGCCACTGAGAAGCTGGGACCTGGCTCCCTGCTGGGTGTCCAGTTCTGTTCCACGGCTCGGGGAGGGCTAGAAGCAGAAGGGCCCTTTGGAACCAGGTAGATGGGCTCTGAGCTGCATCCTCTCGGGCTGGGGGACGGGATCCCTCTCGGGGCCCTTCCAGCCCAGCCAGGCCCTTTAGCAAACAGCCCCAGCTCCAAAGCAGTGAAATGCCCCACGGGGGATGAGGGGGGGTCGCTCCAGGGGCTGTCTGAGGCTCTCATGACCCCATCTCCCTTGTGGGTTTTCTCCACAGGCAAAGCGAAAAGATGGGGCCAGTCGCCTACTTTAGCCTCTGCCTCCTCTGCTGCCTGATCTTTAACCCCTCGCTGGAAGGTGAGTCCCCTGCCTGGCCCCTCAGAGCTGGAGACCCCAGGTCTGTTTTCCCCCAATGGGAAGTGAATTCATTTCACTCAGGGGGCCCCAGCCCCACCATGTGAAAGCAGCCAACACAGCTGGGTCCCCAGAGCCCCTTCCCCACTAACCCCACTGATCCAGACCCCACCCAGCACTTCAGCACCTGCCCAAGGGGCGAGGCAGCTTCCTGCTGCCCCTGGCTCTGAGTGCAGAGGGAATCCCTGAGACCTCCTGGGGCTGAGTGTGAGAGACAGGCTGGGAGCTAAACCCGCCCCCATCTCCTGCTGTGGCTTAGAGGGGGACTTTCCCCATCGGGGCAGAGGGGCCCATCCCAAACAGGGAACAGAATGTGCCAATAACATCCCAAACGAGTGACAGCCATTTCTTTTCATTGGGCTCAAAATGGCGCCTCTTCGTAAACTTGATCCTTCTGCTTTGGGATAATCCAAACTCTTCCCTCGTCCCCCTCCAAGTCTACAGCTTCCCCAATTCATGGGGCCAGTAACCCTGTTAAAGAAAGAAATTAGGTTGGCTTGGCATGGCTTGATCTTGACAAATCCATGGTTGCTTTTACTTATAAGCCAATTGTCCTCTAGATCAGTGGTTCTTAAACTGTGGGTTGGGACCCCAAGATGGATTGCGACCCGATTTTAATGGGGTCTCCAGGACCAGCATTAGACTTGCTGGGACCCAGGGCTGAAGCTGAAGCCTGAGCTCCATCCTGACCTGGGGCAATGGGGCTCGGGCTGCAGCCCCCTCTCCCCCCACCCAGGACAGCAGGACTTGGCCTGAAGCCTCCTTTCCCCCCACCCAGGACAGCAGGACTTGGCCTGCGGCCTCCTTTCCCCCCACCTAGGGTGGCAGGGCTCGGGCTTGGGCTCCGACCCCCCCACGGGTCATGTAGTAACTTTATTGTCAGAAGAGGGGTCACGGTGCAATGAAGTTTGAGAAATCCCACTGTAGATGCTTATAAATTGACTGTTTCATAATTCTTTCCAGTCTCTTTCCAGGTATCAAAGTTAGGCTATTGGTCTATAATTTCCCAGATCTTTTTTGTTCCCCTTTTTAAAGACAGCTGCTATGTTTGCCCTTCTCCAGTCCTCTGGGACTTCACCCATCCTCCATGAGTTCTCAAAGATTATCACTAATGCTTCCAAGATTGCTTTAGCTAGTTCCTTATGTATTTTAGGATGAATTTAATCAGGCTCTGCCTCTGGGCAACATATAAATTATCTGAACATTCTTTAACCTGTTCTTTCCCTATTATGGCTTGCATTCCTTCCCTGTTGTTGGTAATATTAATTATGTTAAGTACCTGGTTGCAATTTCCTGTAAGCAGAGTCTAGATGAGCTCTCCCCTGACATCTAGTGGTGAGCTGCAGAAAAAGACTTCAGAAGCTGATCTCGTTTGCATGGACACACCCATCCTGCCTAGGTGCTCAGCATGATGGGACTGCTTGCCAAAATGATCACTTGTGGCTGGTGTTGGATCCCCAGTCTCCTTGTTATTGGCACAGGAGTAATAAAGGGTTGCTATCCATGTTGTGTGAGCCGAGGGCAGCAGAACTGTACCTGGCATACTCCAATGGAGGGACTCACCCTCAACTCAAAAGCACTCGCTAGACAGGGAACATGGGTGCCAAAATGAGTTGAGAGAGGGTGGGGACAGGTATTTGTACCTGGGGAGGCCGGGGGTGGGTTCTGTTTAAGGGGTCTAGACACCGTTTGATTCTTTCTCTCTCCATGGTATANATTATCACTAATGCTTCCAAGATTGCTTTAGCTAGTTCCTTATGTATTTTAGGATGAATTTAATCAGGCTCTGCCTCTGGGCAACATATAAATTATCTGAACATTCTTTAACCTGTTCTTTCCCTATTATGGCTTGCATTCCTTCCCTGTTGTTGGTAATATTAATTATGTTAAGTACCTGGTTGCAATTTCCTGTAAGCAGAGTCTAGATGAGCTCTCCCCTGACATCTAGTGGTGAGCTGCAGAAAAAGACTTCAGAAGCTGATCTCGTTTGCATGGACACACCCATCCTGCCTAGGTGCTCAGCATGATGGGACTGCTTGCCAAAATGATCACTTGTGGCTGGTGTTGGATCCCCAGTCTCCTTGTTATTGGCACAGGAGTAATAAAGGGTTGCTATCCATGTTGTGTGAGCCGAGGGCAGCAGAACTGTACCTGGCATACTCCAATGGAGGGACTCACCCTCAACTCAAAAGCACTCGCTAGACAGGGAACATGGGTGCCAAAATGAGTTGAGAGAGGGTGGGGACAGGTATTTGTACCTGGGGAGGCCGGGGGTGGGTTCTGTTTAAGGGGTCTAGACACCGTTTGATTCTTTCTCTCTCCATGGTATAATAAAAGAGCTAATTTAGGCTCACTTGAGAGTCTTGTTACATGCTGCAGAGCTGAAATCACTGATACCTAAGTTTAAGTATTAGATCTACTATTGCAAGAGACTGCCCAGTGTGCACCAGCAGTAAGGCTCCACCACTAACAGTTGAAATCACTGAGAGCTGTGTTAAGTGGGGGGGGGGGGGGCACTGAAGACATCTTGGCAAGTGGGCAGCTGGTGGAGAGATGTGGAAAGTGGCCAGCAGAGAAGCTGGTGGAGAGGGCCAGAGCAGAGCCCAGCAGGGGTGTGGCAATCAGCCATTGGGGCAACGAGCAAGTGCCTGATCAATGCATTGTGTAAGGTGCCTCATTACCCCACCCCACCCTGCCTTCCACACAGGGTGGGAGGTGAACTTTGTGGATGAACCTCTGAACTCGAGTTGCACTGGCCAAGGACAGCAACTGTGAATAGGGTACAGAAAAGAGACGGGCACATTAAAGGGACTTTTGGGTTGCTGGACTTAAGACCCTGAGGGGAAAAGGACACTGCCCGACTTACTTGGGGTGTGTCTTTTGATCGTGGTTTGTGTTATGAGCCCTAGTTGCGGTGTTTTCCCAACTTAATGCTGAGTTACTTCCCTCCTGTTATTAAAAGTTTTTGCTACACTCAGACTCTGTGCTAGCGAGAGGGGAAGTATTGCCTCTTAGAGGCACCCAGGAGGTGGTGTGTAATTGTCCCAGGTCACTGGGTGGGGGCTCGAGCCGGTTTTGTGTTGTATTGTTGAAAAGGAACCCCTAGAGACTGAACCCGGCCCTTGTTGCTGCTGGCTCCACCTGGCAAAAGGGTTACATTCCCTTTTAATTAAGATTGAAGCAAAATAGGCATTCAACACCTTCGCCTTCTTGATGCCATCCGTTATTAGCTCCAATTCCCAGCTAAGCTGTACACTTGCCTTCATCTTTCTCTTGGCTCCTAATGTATCCATAGAAACTCTTCTTATTGCCTTTTAGACTCCTTGCTAGGTGTCATCATTTTGTGCCTTTGTGTCTTTCTGATTTTGTTTGTACATTTTTGTGCTATTCTATTGTGCCCCTCCTTTGCAATTTGTCCATGTTTTCACTTTGGTAGGATTCCTTTCTGATTTTCAGGCAATTGAAGAGCTCCTGATGGCGTCTCATTGGCCTCTTATTATTCTTCCTATCTTTCCTTTGCATCCAGCTAATGTGCTGTTGCACCTTTAATATTGTCTCTTTGAGACACTGCCAGCTTTGCTGAACTTTTTCCCTCAGATTTTCTTCTGATGGGACCTTACTGACCAGTTCTCTGAGTTTGTTAAAGTCGGCTTCTTTGAAGTCCATTGTGTTTATTCTGCTGCTGTAATTCCTACTCTTCCTTAGAATCATGAAATCTTTCATTTCATGGTCACTTTCACCCAATTATCTTCAAACTTCAGATTTGCAACCAATTCCAATCTGTTAGTCAGAATTAAGTCTAATGTGGCTTTTCCCCTTTTTACTTTCTCCACTTTTGGAAATAAGAAGTTATCCCCAATACATCCTAAGAACGTTTTGAAAATGTTATGTTTTGCCAGATTGCTTTTCCAACAGATATCTGGGAAGCTGAAGTCCCCCCATTAGTACCAGGTCTTGTCTTTTGGATATTTTTGTTATTCGCTCTAGAAATACCCCATCCACCTCTTTCTCCCCCTGATTTGATGGTCTATAGTAGACCCCTAACATGACATCACCCCTCTTTTTTCCCCTTTTATCTTTACCCAGAGACTTTCAGTTGGTCTGCCTCTCACCTTCTGGACCTCAGAACAAGTGTATATTCTTGATGTCTAATGCAACACCTCTTCCTTTTTACTCTGCCCGTCCTTCCTGAACAAGCCATACCTCTCTCTGCCAATATTCCAGTCAGGAGATTTATCCCACCAAATCTCTTTGATACCAATTAAGTCATAATATATCTTATATACTAATACTTCCAGTTCTTCCATTTACTCCCCATACTCCTTGCATTTGTGTATAGACATCTGAGACGTACAGCAGATTCCTGCACTGTTATCCCTCTTGTTGCTCCTATGACCCCATTGTAATTTTCCTTCCCCCCTCCCGCGCCAACATTTAGCCTTCCACTAAGGTCACCAGTGGGATTTTGTCACCCGCCCCTTTTGAACCTAGTTCAAAGCCCTCCTCACTAGGTTGGCAAATCGGTGTGTGGTGTCCCTTCAGCCTCTACTATACTCCAATGTCCACAACCTCTCCTCTGCTCCTAGCCTCACCAGTGTCCCCATGACACCCAGTGCTTCCCACCCATACCCCATAGTCCCCTGTGTACTCTGACTCAACCCCCCTGATACCCCTCCACATCAGGTTCCCCAGTGCTCCTGCACAGATCATCTTCCCTGAGGGCAGCCCAGCTCCTGTCCCCCTCGGGGAAGGAGACAGTGGTAATTTTCAGGCCAGCCGCACTGCCACGGACAAAGGGGGCAAGGGAGTGGCAGCTGTTTTAACTGACTGGCTTCAGCCCCATTGAAAGTCATAGGAGAAAGTGGCCATTTTGAGAGAGGGCAACTGTTCACAGGATTTGGGGAGATCTGGAGAAGCTGGAAGGATGACAGCCGGCAGCTCTGCTCCCATTCTCTTCTCCGAAACAGCCTCTCACCACACTGTTCTCTCTCCCCGTCCCATCCCCTCTCTCGGCTCAGGAATAGGGGCCACGTCCTGTCGTCGTGGCTGGCTGTACTACCAAGGCCACTGCTATGCGTTCTTCCCCGAAAAGGTGTCCTGGCTAGATGCTGAGGTACGAGGCGCTTCTCAGGGAATCCACTGGGCAGGGTGGGTTAGTGGCCAGGGGCTGAANCCTCTGGCAGCTGCTCCTCCTATTGGCTGTTTCCCAGGGGTTGTCAGAGACCATGACCCATGAGCCCTTCATAGGGGCTGCCAGGATCTCCTCCCCTACTCCTACCCCCTTCCCCCTGTCATGGGCACCAGGGTCTCCCATCTCCACTCCACCTTTCACCCCTGCCCTCCCGCACCCTTTCCGTCTCTATCCTACCGTGAGCTCCGACTCTCCCTTTAGCTTTTCCCTTCTAAATACAGCCAGGTCCTGCTCTCCCCATCATCAAACTGACCTTTGACCTGCACCTGCCTCTCCAACTACTGCCCCGTCTCCCTTCCCCCGTCCCAGCTCATGCACTGTGCTGTGCCCTCCCCCTGCACCCCACATCCCGTCTCCACTCCACTCTCAACAAGTTTTCTAGCCACTTTTTCCTGCCCAAGACTTGAGCCTCTGCTCCCCCTTGACCTCTGCGCTGCCCCTGTCACTGCTAGTCACTCCCTCAGCTTGGGGATCTCGTCCTCTCCTGGGTCTCCTTAGGGAAGCCCCCAGCTCCTTAGGGCAGGGACACGAAGGGGGAGCAGTCACAGGCTGGGAAAGAGCCCCAGAGGGGGATGGAGCCATTATGAACTGGAAAGAACCTCCGGGGTCACCGAGTCCAGCCCGTGCTATGGCCGGCAACCCCGTCACACCAACCCCCTCGTAAACTTATTAAGCTGCATATGAAGCTTTGTCTCCATCAGTTTCCTTTCCCTCCCCCCTGCACAGGGAGGTGCTGGGGTCAGGAGGCTCCCTGAACAGCACACACAGACTCAGCCCCTGGATCCCCTGCCCCAGACCGGAGACTAGACTGGACCCAGTGTGGGAGGAGTGAGAGGCTCTGTATCCCATTCTCTAGTGTCCTCAGTCGTCCAGCTCCCCCCGGCCTGGCAATGGATTGGATCCAGTTCTCTGGCCCCCGAAGCCGGCTAATCCCCCCATGAGCTGAGGCCAGGCCAGAGCCAGCACCCCTAGAGGTGAAGCGCCCCATGTCCCATTCTCTGATTCTACTGCGCTAGCCAGTCCTGCTAACTGGGGCCAGGCTGACGCTGAGCCCACTGGAGGGGAAAAGGCCTCGTGTCCCATTCACTGATCCATCCAGCATCTCCATCACTTTTATTTTGCTTAAGCAGGATGAGATCATCCACATTAAACCACCAGTGCCCCCCGGGGGGCCGTGCCCATGGGGTTTAGGGACTAGAACACACTCCAGAGTGACTCTGCTCCAGCAGGAGATAATTAGCTAATTCAGGCAAAGGGCTTGGAAGGCAGAAGGTGAAGTTCATGTGCTAAGTGTTACTATTAGATCAGCGTCTCCAGGGCCTGTCCCCCTGAGCTGGCCTCTCCCCACCGACTGCCCCACGGCCCTTCTCCGACTCTCCCACTGCCTGAGTGGGGCACTTCTGTGGTGGGTTCTGTGTTTCTATGGTGCCTTGTCACCATGGTCTCTTCTCCCCGGGACCCCACGACCTTTCTCCCCTGTCTCTGCAGGACAAACACTGGAGGTGGACAGATGGCTCCCTGTATCGCTACAGTGCTTGGAACGCCGAGGAACCAAACAACAAGTACGACGAGTATTGTGTTGAGCTGGTGAACCACACAGGTAAGCAGGCAGCTCAAAGACACACGCACTAGCAAAGGAGCGAACACAGTATCCTGGCCCCACCCTCCAGCTCTCTCTGCAGAGGTGGCCTCCTGCCCTGTCACCCTGCCTCTCTCCCGCAGCTCACACTGCCGCTCTCC
>QXTE01000656.1:114972-126585 GCA_003942145.1 Platysternon megacephalum | reverse complement strand
AGGGAGCGGGGCACTAGGGGGCGCTGCGGGGCAGGGAGCGGGGCACTAGGGGGGCGCTGTGGGGCAGGGAGGGGGCGCTAGGGGGCGCTGCGGGGCAGGGAGCAGGGCACTAGGGGGCGCTAGGGGGCGCTGCGGGGCAGGGAGCGGGCACTAGGGGGCGCTGTGGGGCAGGGAGTGGGGCACTAGGGGGGCGCTGTGGGGCAGGGAGCGGGCACTAGGGGGGCGCTGCGGGGCAGGGAGCGGGGCACTAGGGGGCGCTGTGGGGCAGGGAGTGGGGCACTAGGGGGGCGCTGTGCTGCAGGGACCCGCCTCACCCCAGAGGTGGCTGCCTCCCAGCGCCAGGCGGGGAGGGGGTGTCTCTGTCTAACCCCACGGGGGGGGGGGGGGGGGGGGGGGGGGGCCCTGCGCCCCCCCGGGGGGGGGGGGGGGGTCTGGTGATTGCAGGTGAACGGCTCCCGGGTGACCCTCCCCGCGGTCCCCGCCCCCGGCGTGTCCGTCCGTCTGTCCGGGACGTTCGCCGAGGTCCGGACGGATTTCGGGCTGGTCGTCCGGTACGACGGGGACCATTACGCCGAGGTCCGGGTCAGCCGGCAGTGAGTATCGGGAGGGGGTGAAGGGTGGGGGGTGGCCGGGGTTATGGGGTGCGGGGGGGGGCCAGAGGGGTTGGTGGGGGGTGAATTGGGGCTCATGTGGGTCAGGAGGGGGCTATGGAAGTTGGGGGTCCCAGGGGTTGAAGAGGGTCCTGGGAGGGGTTAGTGGGCTCAGAAGAAAGCCCAGAAGTCAGGCGTGGGGGGGCTGTTGGGGGGCAGGAGGGGTGGAGGGAGGGGCTGGGGGTCAGCAGAGATTGGGGGGGTTATGGGGGAACTGGGCGGGCCATGGCTCTGGAGTGGAGGAGTGGGGAGTGGGGGGGTTATGGGGGAGGGGGGGTTGCGTCTCTGTCCCCCTCTGACGCCCCCCTGCCCCCCCCAGGTATCGGGGCGCCCTGTGCGGTCTCTGTGGTGACTACAACGGGGACCCCGGCGACGACTTCCGGACCCCGTCGGGGGGCGCGGCCGGCTCGGCCGGGGAGTTCGGGGACAGCTGGGGCGTCGGCAAGTGAGTGACATCCCCTTGTCCCCCCCCAGCCCCCCCATGTCCCTACGGCTCCCCTACACCCCCCAAACCTCCCACCTGCCCCCTACTGTCCCCCCAAATCTCCCATGCCCCCCACTGTCCCTCTACAGCCCCCCCAAACCCTCCACCCCCACCCCCAGCCACCTTCACGCCCCCAACCCCTGCAAGAGAGTGACGCCCCCCCCCTGAAGCCCCACCCCCCACAGACCCACGGCCCCCCGACCCCCAGCAGACCCCCCCTAAACCGCCTCCTGCCCCCCTCACCTCTCTGCTTCCCTCCCCCCCCCAGCTGCACCCTGGCCGGCCCCCCCGTCACCCCCCAGTGCCCCGCGGACGCACGGCTGGAGTACGAGGGGCCCGGGGCCTGCGGGATCCTGCTGGCCCCTGATGGGCCCTTCGCCCCCTGCCACGGCCAGCTGAGCCCCACGGTGAGTGGGGGGCGGGGAGCTGGGGGGGCCACGGGGGGGAGGGACTGGGTGGGGGTCGGGGGCCATGGGGGTGGGAGGGGCTGGGTGGGGACCGGGGAGGCAATGGGGGTGGGAGGGGATGGGTGGGGGTCGGGGAGGTCATGAGTCTAGGGGCTGGGTGGGAGTGAGGGGGGCCATGGTGGGTTATGAGGGTGAGGGGGGCTGGGTGGGGATCGGGGGGGTCTTGGGGAGGCTGGGTGGGTGTCGGGGGGACCATGGGGGGATATGGGGGTGAGGGGGCTGGGTGTGGGTCAGAGGGGCCATGGGGAGAGTCAGGGGCCATGGGGGTGAGGGGGGCTGGGGGTGAATTGGGGGGGTCATGGGGAGACTGGGTGGGGGTCATGGGGGGTCATGGGGTGGGGATTGGGGGGGCCATTGGGGTGGGGGCTAGGTGGGAGTCAGGGTGAGGGGGATGGGTGGGGATTGGGGGGGCCATTGGGGTGGGGGCTAGGTGGGACTCAGGAGGGCCATGGGGGAAATGGGGTGAGGGGGCTGGGGGTTCACTGGGGGTTCAGGGGGCCCTGGGGGGGCTGGCACAGGGGGTTCCCTGCCATGCCCCCCCCCACGCCCTGCCCCGGAGCGCTGGGCCCCGGAGGGGGGTGTCTGTGGGGGCCCCCCAATAACCCTCCTCTTCCCCCCACCCCAGATCTTCTTCCGGGACTGCGTCTTCGATCTCTGTGCGCTGGGGGGCGACCGGCGCCAACTCTGCTCCGCCCTGGGCACCTACGGGACCCAGTGCCAGGCCCACAACATCAGCCTCGGCCCCTGGCGCAACCAGACCCTCTGCCGTGAGTGGGGCCGGGGGGCAGGGGTGGGGCGGGGGGCTTGGCGGGGGGCACCATGGGGCAGGGGGCTCGGCAGGGGGGCGCTGTGCTGCAGAGGGTGGGGCGGGGGGCTCGGCAGGGGGCACCGTGGGGCAGGGGGCGGGACAGGGGGCTTGGCGGGGGGCACCATGGGGCGGGGGGCTCGGCAGGGGGGCGCTGTGCTGCAGAGGGTGGGGCGGGGGGCTTGGCGGGGGGCACCATGGGGCAGGGGGCTCGGCAGGGGGGCGCTGTGCTGCAGAGGGTGGGGCGGGGGGCTCGGCAGGGGGCACCGTGGGGCAGGGGGCGGGACAGGGGGCTTGGCGGGGGGCACCATGGGGCGGGGGGCGGGACAGGGGGCTTGGCGGGGGGCACCATGGGGCGGGGGGCTCGGCAGGGTGGCGCTGTGCTGCAGAGGGTGGGGCGGGGGGCACAGCAGGGGCGCCGTAGGGCAGGAGGTGGGGTGGGAGGCTCATCAGGGGGCGCCGTGGGGCAGGGGGCCAGACAGGGGAGGGGCTGGGGTGGGGGTATTTACTCCTCTCTCTTTCCCCCCCTCCCCACAGCCATGCTCTGCCCCCCCAACAGCCATTACGACCCCTGCGGGCCCCCCTGCCCCGCTGCCTGCCCCGAGGCCGGGGCGAGGGGCTGCCAGGACCCCTGCCTGGAGGGGTGCGCGTGTGACCCCGGTTTCCTGCTCAGCGGGGGGGGCTGCGTCCCCCAGGGGGGCTGCGGCTGCAGTGACGCCGGAGGGTACTATGAGGTAAGGGGGGGCGCTTGGGTTTGGGGTGGGGAGGAACTCGGGGGTCACTGGGGGGCGGGGAGGGGCTCAGGGGGTCTCTCAGGGATCAGGGGGGATTTTGGGGGGGGTCTCCGGTGACTCACCCCTTCCCTCTCTCCCCTGCAGCTGGGCGAGGAGTTCTTTGGGCCGGGCTGTGGGTCGCGCTGCCGCTGTGAGGGGGGGAACCGGACCCACTGCCAAGCCTGGCAGTGCCGCCCCACGGAGACCTGCGGGCTCCACAATGGCCTGTATGGCTGCCACCCCACAGGTAACGCCCGCCCCACAGATCCCCCCTGCCCCACTGGGAATGCCAGCCCCACAGATTCCCCCTGCCCCACCAATAATGCCTGCCCCATTGATCCCCCCAGCCCCTGCCCCACAGGTAACGCCTGCTCCATAGATCCCCCCTGCCCCACAGGTAACGCCCGCCCCATAGATCCCCCCTGCCCCACCGGGAACGCCAGCCCCATAGATCCCCCCAGGCCCTGCCCCACAGCTAACGCTTGCCCCACAGATTCCCCCTGCTCCACCAGTAATGCCCGCCCCATTGATCCCCCCTCCCCCACCCCACAGGTAATGCCTGCCCCATAGATCCCCCTGGCCCCTGCCCCACAGGTAACGCCCACCCCATAGATCCCCCTGGCCCCTGCCCCACAGGTAATGCCCGCCCCATAGATCCCCCCTGTCCCACTGGTAATGCCGCCCCGTAGATCCCCCCTGCCTTTGCCCCACAGGTAACACCTGCCCCATAGATCCCCGATGCCAAACAGGTAATGCCCACCCCATAGATCTCCCCGGCCCCCACCCCACAGGTAACGCCTGCTGTGACAGGTTGGGTCACAGAAGCCCCCTTGGGAACTGCCGCCGGATGTGCTGAGATACCCCTGAGCCCGTTTTCCCTGCCAGCCGGGGTCTGCAGTGCCCTGCCTGGTCTGAGCCAGACCCGCTCGCCTGCTACACCCCGGCCCCGGGGTCTGCCCCACGCGCCCCACAGCTGCGGACTCCGCAAGTGCTGCTGTCTCCAGCACCCAGACCCCCAGCTCCCAATGGGGTCCAAACCCCAAATCAATCCGTTTGGCTCTGTAGAAAGCTTACACTGGGGGAANTTGTCCCCCCCCCCCCCCCCCCCCAGGTATTAATCACTTACTGGGTTTATTAATAAGCAAAAGTGATTTTATTAAGTATCAAAAGGAGAATTTAAGTGGTTCCAAGTGACAACAGCCAGAGCAAAGTAAGTCACCCGGCAAAATACAACAAAACCACGCACGTCGAAGGCTACGTCTACACTACGCGTGGGTCGCGCTCGATCTATCGGGGATCGATTTATCACATGCAGTGTAGACGCCGGATCGGCGACTCGCGCTCGATCTATCGGGGATCGATTTATCGCATGCAGTGTAGACGCCGGATCGGCAGGTCGCGCTCGATCTATCGGGGATCGATTTATCGTTTGTAGTGTAGCCTCCCCTGACTGCCCCGACCCATATCCAGACCCCCAACCCCAGACAGGTCCCCCGGGACCCCACCCCCTATCCAACCCCCCGTTCCCAGTCCCACAGGTAACACCGACCCCATAGATCTCCCCCCTGACCCTCCCCCACAGGTAATGCTCACCCCACAGATCCCCCCTGCCCCACAGGTAACACCCGCCCCCACCCCACCGATCACTCCCAGCCCCCCACATACCCACCACTGCATCCTACTCCTCAACCCCACCCCCCCGAGCTATTTACTCTAAAACCAGAACTGGGGGGGGGGGGGCTATGGTCAGAGCTGGGAGCAGATGTCAAGATCAGGGGGTCCTGACACCCCCATCACCCCTACCAGCCCCCCTTCCACCCACAACCGACCCCTCTGTTCTCTCCCCCTGCAGCCAGCGCCCCCTGCTACGTCTCCGGGGACCCCCACTACCAGACCTTCGACGGCCGCCGGCTCGACTTCATGGGCACCTGCACCTACACCCTGGCCCAGCCCTGCGGCAACTACACGGGTACGGGCCTGGGCAGGCGGGGAATGGCCTCAAGGGGGCGCCCTGGCTGGCTCCGGGGGGGCGGGTCTCGTTTTCACCGACAGGTTCATTAGCCAATGAGAATTACCGGGAGGTGAAACGTCCGTGGGCCATAATCTCTGCTGGTGGCAGCGGTGGGATACACGGACGATCTCCCAAAAGCCTGTTCAGGGGCTGCCCCCGCTTGGCTCCGGGGGGGGCTCCCCTTTGCATCTGCCCCCCCACCCCGGCTCACCCCGCTCTCCCCACAGGGCCCTGGTTCAGCGTCGAGGGGAAGAACGAGGCGCGGGGGCGCCAGGGCGTCTCCTACCTGCGCACGGTCTACGTCAGCCTGCCGGGGGCCAGCCTCACCCTGCTCAAGGGACAGCGCACCCTGGTGAGACCCCCAACCCCCCGCCGGTCCCCGGCCCCCCGGCCAACCGCCCTTCTGCCCCCCGGCCACCTCCATCCGCCCACCCCCGGCCGGTCCCCCGGCACCCCGGCCAACCGCCCTTCTGCCCCCCGGCCACCTCCATCCATCCAGCCCCCAGTTCTCCACCCGCCCTTCCTCCCTGCCCCCTACCCCCCAGCCACCTCCATCCATCCACCCCCCAGTTCTCCACCCGCCCTTCCGCCCTGCCCCCAGCCCCCCACCCACCCACCTCCATCCACCCCCCAGCCCCCTCCATCCACCCACCCCCCGGTTATCCATCCGCCCTTCCGCCCTGCCCCCAGCCCCCTGCCCCCAGCCCCCCACCCACCTCCATCCATCCACCCCCCAGTTCTCCACCCGCCCTTCCTCCCTGTCTCCCCCCAGATCAACGGGACGCGGGTGACGCTGCCGGCCAGGCCCACCCGGGACTCGTCCGTGGCCCGGAGCGGCCAGTACGTGGCCGTTGAGACCTCGTTCGGCCTGGCCCTGCGCTGGGACGGGAACCACTTCCTGGAGATCCGGGCCCCCAGGTGAGATCCGATCCCCCCCAGCTCTGCCGGTGCCCCTCACTCCCGACCCGCAGCCCCTGCTAGCCCAGCCCTGCCGGTGCCCCTCCCTCCCGACCCGCAGCCCCCTGCCCCCCCCAGCTCTGCCGGTGCCCCTCCCTCCCGCCCCGCAGCCCCTGCTAGCAACAGCCCTGCCCCCCCCGCCGTGCCGGTGCCCCTCACTCCCGACCCGCAGCCCCTCCTAGCAACCGCCCTGCCCCCCCCGCCGTGCCGGTGCCCCTCACTCCCGACCCGCAGCCCCTGCTAGCCCTGCCCCCCACCAGCTCTGTCGGTGCCCCTCATTCCTGACCCGCAGCCCCTGCCAGCCCAGCCCTGCCCCCCCCAGCTCTGCCGGTGCCCCTCACTCCCGACCCGCAGCCCCCCCTCACTGCCGTCTCTCCCCCGCCCCAGCTCCTACTCCGGGCTGCTGTGTGGTCTCTGCGGGAACTACGACGGGGCGCCCGAGAACGACAACCAGACGCCGGCCGGGCAGCCGGCGGCGGACGGGGCCGGGCTGGGGAACAGCTGGCAAACCCCCGACGACGAGGACCCCCAGTGAGTCCCAGCCCCACCGCTGCCCCCTGCTGGGCGCTGGCCGGGGCGGAGGCCGGCGGAACTACCCGCCACTGGGTGAATCCGGCGCTTTGGGAGGGAGCCCCGGGGAGGCAGGCGGAGTGGCAGGGGGAGAGCCGGGGGGGGGGGCGGGGGCTGGGGAATCCGGCCCTGCCCGGGGGGGGCTGTGATACATGCTGGGGTCTCACCCCCCCCAGGTGCCGACCCGACGCCTCGGACAAGCCCATCTGCACCCCGGGCGGCGAAATAACGGCCAGCTGCGACCGGATCCGCGACCCCCAGGGGGCGTTCAGGTAAGGGGGGGCTCCATGGGGCTGCTCTGCTGTGGGGGGGGGAGCTGAGGGGACACTGTGCTGACTCTCTGCCCCCCCCCCCCACAGAGACTGTCACAAACTGGTCCCCCCCACCCCCTATCTCGAGAACTGCCTCTTCGACATGTGCCAGTACCAGGGGCTGCGGGAGACGCTCTGCGGCCAGCTCCAGGCCTACACGGCCGCATGCCAGGCCGCCGGCGCCCCCGTGCACCCCTGGAGGGGCCCCCAGCTCTGCCGTGAGTAGCCAGAACCCAGGCGTCCGGGCTCCCAGCCCCCCCTCCCCTCCCAGCGCCGGGGAGAGAACCCAGGAGTCCTGGCGCCCAGCTCCCCCGCTCTCACCCACCCGCCCCCCCCCCCCCCCCCGCCCCCCCCCCCCCGCCCCCCGCCGGGGGCCCCCCCCAGGGCCCCGGGCACCCAGCCCCCCCGGCACTAGCCCCCCAGCCCCCACTCCCCTCCCAGAGCCGGGGAGAGAACCCAGGAGTCCGGGCGCCCGGCCCCCCCGCTCTCACCCACCAGCCCCCACCCCCCTCCCAGAGCCGGGGAGAGAACCCCGGAGGCCTGGCTCCCAGCCCCCCCCGCCCCAAACCCCCCCCCCCCCCCCCCCCCCCCCCAGCCCCCCCCCCCCCCCCCCAGCCGGGGAGAGAACCCAGGAGTCCCGGCTCCCAGCCCCCCCTGCTCTAACCCACCAGCCCCCACTCCCCTCCCAGCCCCAGGGAGAGAACCCAGGCGTCCTGCCCCCCTAGTCACGCGGCTCTCTCTGCCCCGCAGCTCTGGCGTGCCCGGCGAACAGCTCCTACGCCCTGTGTGCCCAGCCGTGCCCCCCGACCTGCAGCCCGGCCTTGGCGCCCGTCGAGTGCCCGGCCCAGCGCTGCGTGGAAGGGTGCGAATGCCTCCCGGGCTTCGTGCTGAGCGGGCAGGAGTGCGTGGTACCGAGCCGGTGCGGGTGCACAGGGCCCGACGGCGGGTACCACCCGGTGAGTGCCGGGGGGCTGGGAGCGGGCGGGGGGGGGGACGGGCGGAGCTGCGCCCCGTCGCCGGGCTCCCCGTGACTTTGGTCTCCTCCCAGCTCGGCGAGGTCTGGTACAACGCGGAGTGTAGCGAGAAATGCACCTGCCAAGGCCAGGACGACATCCAGTGCCAGGCGGCCCAGTGCCAGCCCCAGGAGCTCTGCCAGCGGCGGGAGGGAGAGTACGGCTGTTACCCCACTGGTGAGAAATGCGGCCACCTCTGGGGCGGGGCGGCCTGTTACCCGGGGACCCCTCGCCCGGCGCTGAGATGCGGCCACCTCTGGGGCGGGGCGGCCGGTTACCCAGGGACCCCTCGCCCAGCGCTGAGATGCGGCCACCTCTGGGGCGGGGCGGCTGGTTATGCAGGGATCCCTCGCCCGGGGCTGAGATGCGGCCACCTCTGGGGCGGGGCGGCCGGTTATGCAGGGATCCCTCGCCCCGGGCTGAGATGCGCCCACCTCTGGGGCGGGGCAGCTGGTGAGACAGTGGTGCCCGTGGGAGCCAGCTGAGGTCACTCAATCAGGGTGAACTGCAAACAGAACAGGGCCGACAAACCCCAAACGCTGGTGGATCTTCCAATCCTGAGATTCACCAAAACAGCCTCTGTCTTACCTCCCTGGTTACTCAGACGTCCAAACGAGGCAGTTCCCTTAAAGTGCCCGGCCTCCGTCCTCCGTCCAGACACACGTCCGATACGATGATAAATTCTGAAAATCTGATCTCCTCATGTACAAGAAAAGGTTCTTCCAACCCCAAAGGACCAGCCACGTACCCAGCTCCGATGATAACTCAGATCTTACCCCAAATCCAGGCTTAGAGCCACTTCTTGTCAACTAAACTAAAATGTATTAAAAAAGAAAAGAGAGAATTGGTTAAAAGATCAATCTCCAGACAGACGTGAATTCAATTCTTGAGGTCCAGATACGTAGCCGAGATGGTGAGTTTGTAGCTGCCAAAAGTCCTTTTAGAAACAGTCCAGAGGTTACAGTCCAATGTCCCTGGGACGGTTTGGGTCGCAGAAACCCCCTTGGGAACTGCCGCCGGATGTGCTGAGACGACCTCTGAGCCCGTTTTCCCTGCCAGCCTGGGTCTTCAGTGCCCTGCCTGGTTTGAACCGGACATGCCGGCCTGCTACAACCTGGCCCCGGGGTCTGACCCACGCGCCCCACAAGCTGCGGGCTTCACTGAAAACAGCTTAAGAAATTCTCCTCCCTCTAGCACCCAGACACCCAGCGTTAGGGTGACCAGATGGCAACTGTGAAAAAACGGGACAGGGGGTGGGGGGTAATAGGCGCCTATAAAAGAAAAAGTCCCCCCAAAACAGGACTGTCCCTTTGAAAACGGGACATCTGGTCACCCTACCCAGCTCCCAATGGGGTCCAAACCCCACATCAATCCGTTTGACTCTGTATAACGCTTATACAGGGGAAACTCTCAAATTGTCCACCCGCTATAACACTGAGAGAGAGACGCCCGGCTGTTTGCCCTCCCAGGTATTAATACCTACTCTGGGTTTATTAATAAGTAAAAAGTGATTTTATTAAATACAAAAAGGAGGATTTAAGTGGCTTCAAGTAATAACAGACAGAACAAAGTATCTATCTATCTATCTATCTAAAGTCACCAAGCAGAATAAAACAAAACACACAAGTTTAAGCTTAATACATTAAGAAACTGATTACAGGTAAATCTCACCCTCAGAGATGTTCCGATCAGCTTCTTTCACAGACTAGACTCCGTCCTAGTCTGGGCCCGACCCTTTCCCCCGGTGCCGTCCTCGTTCCAGCTCAGGTGGTAACTCGGGGATTTCTCATGACTGCCCCCCGTTCCCCCCTTATATAGCTTTGGCCCAAGGCGGGAATCCTTTGTCCCTCTCTGGGTCCCCACCCCCTTTCTAAATGGCAAAGCCCCAGGTTTAAGATGGATTCCAGTACCAGGTGACATGGTCACATGTCCTGGGAGACCCCCCCCAAGCCTCCATTCCTCCCGGCCTGACTCACAGGAAGGCCCGGAAGTAAACAGCCATTTACAGTCAATTGTCCTGGTTGATGGGAGCCATCAAGATCCTAAGCCCCCATTAACGGCCCCCACGTTGCATAATTACAATAGGACCTCAGAGTTATATTTCATATGCCTAGCTTCAGATACAAGACAAGTTTGCTTCCATCACAAGCCCGGAGCAAATCTCTCCCCTTCTCTCTAACGATGCCGGCTGCATTTCCAACCTCTGTCCGTTTACAGAACTTCCTAACGAGTCTTTACAGATCGGCCATGGGTCAGCTCAGGCTGGGAGTTAATTAACGGCTTCCGGCCCCGTGTCACCTTTCAATAGATGTTATATTACACTCATAACGTCACAGCTGGTGACACGGGGACCCCTCGCCCGGCGCTGAGATGCGGCCACCTCTGGGGCGGGGCGGCTGGTTACACGGGGACCCCTCGCCCGGCGCTGAGATGCGGCCACCTCTGGGGCGGGGCGGCTGCATGTAACGACTGGTCCTTGCAGGCTGGGGGGTCTGCGTGGCGGCCGGGGACCCTCACTACACCACCTTTGACGGGCGCCTCTTCCACTTCATGGGGACCTGCAGCTACACCCTGACCCAGTCCTGCAACGCCAGCGCCGGGATCCCCGGCTTCTCCGTGGAGGCCACCAACGAGCACCGGGGGGCCAGCACCCAGGTCTCCTACGTCCGCGCTGTGGCTGTGCAGGTGTTCGGCCACCGGGTGGCGCTGCTCAAGGGGCGCCGAGTGACGGTGAGACCCCCCCAGCCCCTCCCCACATCCCCCTGCCCCCCCCCAGCTCTGCCGTGCCCCTCACTCCCGACCCGCAGCCCCCTGCTAGCCCAGCCCTGCCCCCCCCCGGCTCTGCCGGTGCCCCTCACTCCCGACCCGCAGCCCCTGCCAGCCAAGCCCTGCCCCCCCCAGCTCTGCCGGTGCCCCTGTGACGGTGCTGCCCGTTGGAGCCAGCTGAGGTCACTCAATCAGGGTGAACTGCAAACAAAACGGGGCAGACAAACCCCAAACGCTGGTGGATATTCCAATATTTAGATTTTTCAAGCCAGCACAAAACAACTTCTATATTACCATACGGGTTACTCAGAAGTCCGAACAACGCAGTTCCCTTAAAGTGCCCAGCCTCAGGCCTCCGTCCAGACACACCTGTCAGATATGATGATGATTATTGAGAATCTTATCTCATCATATAAAAGAAAAGGTTCTTCCAATCCCAAAGGATCAGCCACATACCCAGGTTCAATTATAACTTAGATCTTACCCAAAATACACGCTATAGTCAATTCTTATTAACTACGCTAAAATTTATTAAAAAAGGAAAGAGGGAGAGTGTTGGTTAAAAGATCAATACACAGACAGACTTGAATTCAATCCTTGAGGTTTAGATACATAGCAGAGGTGAGCTTGTAGTTGCAAAAAGTCCTTTCAGTAATAGTCCATAGGTTATAGTCCAATGTCCATATTCAGGGTGGCTCCAGTCAAAGACTGGGGATCTCAATCCTTATGGCTTAAGGTTCCTCCCTCTTGAAACCAAAGCAGATCTGAGATGATGTATGATCATGTCCCAGGGTTCTTATACATTT
>QXTE01000656.1:104300-114441 GCA_003942145.1 Platysternon megacephalum | reverse complement strand
TGCCCCTCACTCCCGACCCGCAGCCCCTGCCCCCCCAGCTCTGCCGGTGCCCCTCACTCCGAACCCGCAGCCCCTGCTAGCCCAGCCCTGCCCCCCCCAGCCCCGCCGGTGCCCCTCACTCCCGACCCGCAGCCCCCTGCTAGCCCAGCCCTGCCCCCCCCAGCCCCGCCGGTGCCCCTCACTCCCGACCCGCAGCCCCTGCTAGCCCAGCCCTGCCGGTGCCCCTCACTCCCGCCCCGGCCCCTCTCCCCCCGCAGGTGGACGGGCAGCGGGTCACGTTGCCGGTGGCCCTGGCCGGGGGCCGGCTCGGGGTACGGCTCAGCGGTGGCTACGCTCTGCTGCAGACGGACTTCGGGCTGCGGGTTCGGTTCGACGGGACCCAGCGGGTCGAGGTTCTGGCGCCGTCGTCCTACGCCGGGCGGCTGTGCGGGCTCTGCGGTGAGTGTGGCCCGGACGCCTGGGTCCCCTGGTGCCCCTGTCCCGCTCGGACGCCTGGGTCCCCTGGTGCCCCTGTCCCGCTCGGACGCCTGGGTCCCCTGGTGCCCCTGTCCCGCTCGGACGCCTGGGTCCCCTGGTCCCCGGAGGCCTGGGTCCCATCCTGGCCTCACTCCTCCGTCCCACCTCCCCTTCCAGGGAACTACAACGGGCAGAGCTCCGACGACAACCTCATGCCCAACGGCACCTCGGCCGCCACCGACGCCGACCGCCTGGGAGAGAGCTGGGCAGTGCCGGGCGCCAGCAGCCCTGGGTGAGTGGGGCAGGACTCCTGGGTTCTCTCCCCAGCTCTGGGAGGGGAGTGGGGGCTGGTGGGTTAGAGCACGGGGGGGCTGGGAGCGAGGACTCCTGGGTTCTCTCCGCGGCCCGGGGGGGGGGGGGGGGGCGGGGGTCCCGGCCGCGGTGGGGGGGGGGGGGGGGGGGGGGGTTGGGGGGGGGGGGGGGGGGGGCTGGGAGCCCGGACTCCTGGGTTCTCTCCGCAGCCCAGAGGGGCTGTCTCTGTGGAGGGGTGACCCCGAGGGGGGGTGTCTTTGCCTGGCACTGACTTTCCTCCCCTGCCCCAGCTGCATCAACTCTGGGGACCCGGGCGAATGTGACCCAGAGATCGACCTGGAAGCTCAGAAGCCGACCAGCTGTGGAGCCCTGACCGACCCCCAGGGTGAGACTTCAGGGGGGGCTGGGAGCCAGGACTCCTGGGTTCTCTCCCTGGCTCTGGGAGGGGGGGCGGGGGGGGTGGGCGGGGGGGGGCGTAACCTGTGGGGCAGGGGCCAGGGGGATCTATGGAGTGGGCGTTACCTCGTAATAACTTCGTATAGCATACATTATACGAAGTGATACGACAGATCGTAGCGGCAGCTTTTGAAGGAATCCGCGGGGGGCACGGCCCCCCGGCAGGCGGCAACGGGGCATGGGAAGGAGAGCGGCAGACGGGGCGTGAGCAAGGGAACAGCACCCCTCAGGCACCATGGCCCAGAGCCGGGGAGAAAACCCAGGAGTCCGGGCTCCCAGCCCCCCCTGCGCTACCCACCCGCCCCCCCCCCCCTCCCAGGGCCGGGGAGAGAACCCACGAGTCCGGGCTCCCAGCCCCCCCTTCTCTGACCCACCAGCCCCCCCTGCCCTACCCCCCCGCCCCCCCCCCATCCCACCCGGTGCCCCTCCCTCCCGCCCCGCCGCCCCTGCCAGCCCCGCCCTGCCCCCCCCAGCCCCGCCGGTGCCCCTCACTCCGAACCCGCAGCCCCTGCTAGCCCGGCCCTGCCCCCCCCCCACCTCTGCCGGTGCCCCTCATTCCCGACCCGCAGCCCCCTGCTAGCCCAGCCCTGCCCCCCCCAGCCCCGCCGGTGCCCCTCACTCCCGCCCCGGCCCCTCTCCCCCCGCAGGTGGACGGGCAGCGGGTCACGTTGCCGGTGGCCCTGGCCGGGGGCCGGCTCCGGGTACGGCTCAGCGGTGGCTACGCTCTGCTGCAGACGGACTTCGGGCTGCGGGTTCGGTTCGACGGGACCCAGCGGGTCGAGGTTCTGGCGCCGTCGTCCTACGCCGGGCGGCTGTGCGGGCTCTGCGGTGGGTGTGGCCCGGACGCCTGGGTCCCCTGGTCCCCGGAGGCCTGGGTCCCATCCTGGCCTCACTCCTCCGTCCCACCTCCCCTTCCAGGGAACTACAACGGGCAGAGCTCCGACGACAACCTCATGCCCAACGGCACCTCGGCCGCCACCGACGCCGACCGCCTGGGAGAGAGCTGGGCAGTGCCGGGCGCCAGCAGCCCTGGGTGAGTGGGGCAGGACTCCTGGGTTCTCTCCCCGTCTCTGGGAGGGGAGTGGGGGCGGGTGGGTAGCGCAGGGGGGGCTGGGGGGTGAGAGCAGGGGGGGCGGGGAGCCAGGACTCCTGGGTTCTCTCCCCGGCTCTGGGACATGGTGCCTGAGGGGTGCTGTTCCCTTGCTCACGCCCCGTCTGCCTCTCTCCTTCCCAGGCCCCTTTGCCCCCTGCCATGGGGCCGTGCCCCCCGCGGATTCCTTCAAAAGCTGCCGCTACGATCTGTGCGGCACCGGGGGCGAGACGACCGCCCTCTGCTACGCCCTGCAGTCCTACGCCGACCGCTGCGCCCAGGCCGGGGTCCCCATCGCCTGGAGGAACAGCAGCCTGTGCCGTAAGCACCGCCCGGACGCCTGGGTTCTCTCCCCAGCTCTGGGAGAGGAGTGGGGGCTGGTGGGTCAGAGAAGGGGGGGCTGGGAGCCAGGACTCCTGGGTTCTCTCCCCGGCTCTGGGAGGGGAGTGGGGGCTGGTGGGTGAGAGCAGGGGGGGCTGGGAGCCCGGACTCCTGGGTTTTCTCCCTGGCTCTGGGAGGGGAGTGGGGGCTGGTGGGTTAGAGCAGGGGGGGGTTGGGAGCCAGGACTCCTGGGTTGTATATTGAGAATAAAAACTAAGGAAATTCCCAGACCAAAAACTTTGTGGCTCTGGGCGATGATCTGTGTGAGAAAGTCCTGGCTATATCCCTGTATAACCAGCCGCCCCGCCCCAGAGGTGGCCGCATCTCAGCGCCGGGCGAGGGGTCCCTGTGTCACCAGCCGCCCCGCCCCAGAGGTGGCTGCATCTCAGCCCCGTGTCTCTTCTCCCCTCCAGCCTTGCTCTGCCCCCCGGGCAGCACCTACACCCCCTGTGCCAGTCCCTGCCCGTCCAGCTGCACCGACCCGGGGGCACCCAACACCTGCCCCTCCCTGCCCTGCGTGGAAGCCTGCGCCTGCAACGACGGCTACGTTCTCAGCGGGGAGACGTGCGTCCCCCTGAGCCAGTGCGGCTGCAGCACCGCGGACGGGCGGTACCACCCGGTGAGGGGCAGGGGGAGTGGTTAGAGCAAGGTGGGGGGGCTGGGAGCCAGGACTCCTGGGTTCTCTCCCCGGCTCTGGGAGGGGAGTTGGGGCTGGTGGGTCAGAGCAGGGGGGGCCGGGAGCCAGGACTCCTGGGTTCTCTCCCCGGCTCTGGGAGGGGAGTGGGGGCTGGTGGGTCAGAGCAGGGGGGGCCGGGAGCCAGGACTCCTGGGTTCTCTCCCCGGCTCTGGGAGGGGAGTGGGGGCTGGTGGGTCAGAGCAGGGGGGGCCGGGAGCCAGGACTCCTGGGTTCTCTCCCCGGCTCTGGGAGGGGAGTGGGGGCTGGTGGGTCAGAGCAGGGGGGGCCGGGAGCCAGGACTCCTGGGTTCTCTCCCCGGCTCTGGGAGGGGAGTGGGGGCTGGTGGGTCAGAGCAGGGGGGGCCGGGAGCCAGGACTCCTGGGTTCTCTCCCCGGCTCTGGGAGGGGAGTGGGGGCTGGTGGGTCAGAGCAGGGGGGGCCGGGAGCCAGGACTCCTGGGTTCTCTCCCCGGCTCTGGGAGGGGAGTGGGGGCTGGTGGGTCAGAGCAGGGGGGGCCGGGAGCCAGGACTCCTGGGTTCTCTCCCCGGCTCTGGGAGGGGAGTGGGGGCTGGTGGGTCAGAGCAGGGGGGGCCGGGAGCCAGGACTCCTGGGTTCTCTCCCCGGCTCTGGGAGGGGAGTTGGGGCTGGTGGGTTAGAGCAGGGGGGGCCGGGAGCCAGGACTCCTGGGTTCTCTCCCAGGTGCTCACCGGGTTCCCCGCTCCCCCAGGTGGGCGAGAGCTGGATGGCGACCGAGAACTGCACCGAACGCTGCACCTGCTCCAGTGCCAACAATATCAGCTGTGAGTCGTGGGGCTGCAGCCCCATGCAGGAGTGTCGGCCGGAGGATGGACTGCTGGGCTGCCAGGACACAGGTAGGTGCCGCCCCAGAGGTGGCCGCATCTCAGCGCCGGGTGAGGGGTCCCCGGGTAACCAGCCGCCCCGCCCCAGAGGTGGCCGCATCTCAGCGCCGGGCGAGGGGTCCCTGGGTAACCGGCCGCCCCGCCTCAGAGGTGGGCGCATCTCAGCGCTGGGCGAGGGGTCCCTGGGTAACCGGCCGCCCCGCCCCAGAGGTGGGCGCATCTCGGCGCTGGGCGAGGGGTCCCTGGGTCACCAGCCGCCCCGCCCCAGAGGTGGGCGCATCTCAGCGCCGGGCGAGGGGTCTCCGTGTCACCGGCCGCCCCGCCCCAGAGGTGGGCGCATCTCGGCGCTGGGCGAGGGGTCCCTGGGTCACCAGCCGCCCCGCCCGAGAGGTGGGCGCATCTCAGCATGCCTGTCTCCCCCGCGGCTCTCGTCTCCCCCCAGGGGTGGCGTCCTGCCACGTGGCTGGGGACCCGCACTACTTCACCTTCGACGGGGCCATGGTGACCTTCCTGGGCACCTGCACCTACACCCTGGTGACCCTGTGCCGCGGGGACGGGCGCCTGGAGCCCTTCAACGTCACGGGCAAGAACGAGGAACGGGGCCGGCCCGAGGCCTCCTACCTGCGCCTGGTGCACGTGGAGATCGGCGGCGCCCGCTTCACGCTCATGAAGAACCGACGGGTGCTGGTGAGACGCGGGGGGGGGGTAGGAAATGAGGGGGCAGGGGAAGAGTGTGGGCGGTTGAGGGGTCTGTGGATAACCAGCCGCCCCGCCCCAGAGGTGGGCGCATCTCAGCGCCGGGCGAGGGGTCCCTGGGTAACTGGCCGCCCCGCCCCAGAGGCGGCTGCATCTCAGCGCCGGGCGGGGGGTCCCTGGATAACCGGCCGCCCCGCCCCAGAGGTGGCGGCATCTCAGCGCCGGGCGAGGGGTCCCTGGATAACCGGCCGCCCCACCCCAGAGGTGGGCGCATCTCAGCGCCGTGTGGGGGGAAGGCGGGGGCTATTTCAGGGGGAGGGGCTCTCGTGACCCTGTGACCCCGGCTGTCCCGCAGGTGGACGGGGAGCGGGTCCGCCCCCCGGTGCTGGGCCGGGTTCCCGGCGTCTCCGTCAGCACCAGCGGCATCTACACGGAGCTGCGGAGCCAGGCCGGGCTGCTCGTCCGGTTCGACGGGAACCAGCACCTGGAAATCCAGCTCTCCGGGGTCTACTTCGGCCAGGTGAGCCTGGCCCCGCCCCCTGCCTGGCCATGCCCCCTGCCTGGCCCCGCCCCGCATGGGCGGGACCCCTGCCTGGCCACGCCCCCAGGGCCCTGACCACGCCCTCATGGCCTGGCCCCACCCTATGGGCCAGACCCTGCCTGGCCACGCCCCCAGGGCCCTGACCACGCCCTCATGGCCTGGCCCCGCCCTATGGGCCAGACCCTGCCTGGCAACGCCCCCAGGACCTTGACCACGCCCTCATGGCCTGGCCCCGCCCTATGGGCCAGACCCTGCCTGGCCACGCCCCCAGGGCCCTGACCACGCCCTCATGGCCTGGCCCCGCCCTATGGCCCCTTTCCTGGCCCCCTGCCCCCCGTGACCCATAACCCGTTGGGGGTGGGGCTGACTCTTGACCCCCCCCCAAGTGACTCTGACCCCTGACCTCTGCTCCCCCCCCCCCGCCCCCCAGGTCTGCGGCATGTGTGGGAATTACAACAACCGGAGCGAGGACGACCTGGCCCTGCCCAGCGGCCGCCCGGCCGCCAACGCCACCGACTTCGGCAACAGCTGGCGGGCGCCTGGCGACCCCGACCTGGGGTGAGGGGCGGGCCACTGATGGGGGGGGGGCCTGGGCTGGACCATTGACTGCAGGGTGGCTGGGCTGGACCACTGACTGCGCGGGGGGGGGCCCTGGGCTGGACCATTGACTGCAGGGGGAGAGAGCCGTGGGCCGGGCCATTGACTGGTATCTGGGAGGGGGCGTGGGCCGGCCCATTGACTGTGGGAGGGGGGCCGGCTTGGAGCATTGACTGTGGGAGGTGGAGCCTGGGCTGGACCATTCACTGCAGGGGGGCCCTGGGCTAGACCATTGACCATGGTGGGGGTCTGGGCTGGACCATTGACTGTGGGAGGGGGAGCCTGGGCTGGACAATTGACTGCGGCGGGGGTCTGGGCTGGACCATTGACCACGGGGGCGGGATGGGCTGGATCATTGACTGTGGGGGACATGGGAGCCATGGGCTGGATCATTGACAACAGACAGGGGAGCCCTGGGCCGGGCCATTGACTGGTGTCGGGGAGGGGGCCTGGGCCAGACCATTGACCATGGTGTGGGGGGGAAGGTACCTGCCCCAAACCATTAATTGGTGGCAGGGAGCAGGGCCTGGGCTGGACCATTCACTGGTGTGGGGGGATGGTGGATTACACCATTGACTGAGGATGGATGGGCTGGACCATTGACTGCAGGGGGGGAGCCTGGGCTGGGCCATTGAAGGGGGATGGGGTGCAGGGGCCTGGGTCGGACCATGGGGGAGAGGTACCTGCACCAACCATTGACTGGTGGTGGGGGCCTGGGTTGGACCATTCACTGATGTGGGGGGATGGACTAGACCATTGACTGGGGATGGATGGGCTGGACCATTGACCAGTGTAGATCATTCACTAGGGCAGGGGCTGTGCTGGGCTAGACCATTGACTGGGAGGGGGGATGGGTTAGACCATTGACTGGGCGGGGGAGTGGTTTAAACCATTCCCTGGGTGCGGGGGTGGAGCCTGGTTTAAACCATTCACTGGGGAGGGGGAGTGATTGCTTTGCACCCCGTCCCCACTCACCCGCGTTGTCGCCGCTGCCAGCTGCCAGCCGGACAACCGCGAGGACCTGGAGCCCCGCTGCAGCCCGCAGGAGAAGGAGCGTTTCGGCGTCCTGTGCCGGGAGATCCTCTCGCCCAAATACCAGGCCTGCCACGGGCTCCTGGACCCCCAGCCCTTCGTCCAGAGCTGCCTCTTCGACATGTGCCAATACCAGGGCATGGCCTCCACCCTCTGCGACATCGTCCAGGCCTACGCCGAAGCCTGCAAGAGCCAGGGCCTGGCCGGCCTCTCCTGGAGAAACAGCACCTTCTGCCGTAAGGGCGTCCGGCTCGGCGGCTTCGCCCAGCTTTTGGCTGGGGAGTTTCCTAAGTTTGCAGCCGGATTCACCAAGTTTTTGGCTGGGGAGTTTCCTAAGTTTGCAGCCGGCTTCACCAAGTTTTTGGCTGGGGAGTTTCCTAAGTTTGCAGCCGGCTTCACCAAGTTTTTGGCTGGGGAGTTTCCTAAGTTTGCAGCCGGATTCACCAAGTTTTTGGCTGGGGAGTTTCCTTCGTTTTTTTTTTAGCTAGATTCACTATTATCTGCTAAGTTCCTTTAGTGTTTTCGACTGCCTCCACTTTTCCTGCTTAACTTCCTCCGTCTTTTCGCCAAATTCACAACGTCGGTTTTTGGTTTGGTTGTTCGTTTTCGCCCTTAAAAATCACCGTCCGGTTTTGCTAGACTCACAACGTTTTTTGGTCTGGGAATGTCCTTTCTTTTTTTGGCCAGCCCCCCTACTCATTTTGTGCTCCGGGAACTTCCGTCGTGTTTTAACCAGTTCCGCAAAGATTTGTAGCCAATTCCGCTCCATTTTTATCTGGGAATTTCGTTTATTTTAAATTAGATCCTGCAGTGGCGCAACGTGGTTTTGTCTGGGAACGTCCTTCGCTCTTTCAGATTAGCCAGATTCACATCTAGATGCCTGGGATTTTCCTGTGTGTAACCAGGACAACAAAGGGGTTTTGGCCAGGAATTTCCTTAGTTTTTTCCAGAGATATTTCTATAGTTTAACTAGCGTCACAAAGTTTTTTGGGGCTGGAAATTGCCTTGTTTTTTTCCATAGTTTAACTAGCATCGAACCGAGGTTTTCTGGCCAGAAATTTCGGTAGTTTTCTCCATAGAAATGTCTATAATTTAATTAGCATCACAAAGTTTTTTGGGGCTGAGAATTGCCTTATTTTTCTCCATAGTTTAACTAGTGTCGAACCGAGGTTTTCTGGCCAGGAATTTCTGTAGTTTTCTCCATAGAAATGTCTATAATTTAACTAGCGTAACAAAGTTTTTTGGGGCTGGAAATTGCCTTATTTTTTTCCATAGTTTAACTCAGGGGTTGGCAACCTTTCAGAAGTGGTGTGCCGAGTCTTCATTTAGTCACTCTAATTTAAGGTTTCGCGTGCCGGTCATACATTTTAACGTTTTTAGAAGGTCTCTTTCTGTAAGTCTATAATATATAACTAAACTATTGTTGTCTGTAAAGTAAATAAGGTTTTTAAAATGTTTAATAAGCTTCATTTGAAATTAAATTAAAATGGAGAGCCCCCCGGACCGGTGGCCAGGACCCGGGCAGTGTGAGTGCCACTGAAAATCAGCTCGCGTGCCGCTTTCGGCACCCGTGCCATAGGTTGCCTACCCCTGGTTTAATTAGTGCCGAACTGAGGTTTTCTGGCCAGAAATTTCCTTATTTTTTTCCATTGAAATGTCTATAGTTTAACTAGCGTCACAAAGTTTTTTGGGGCTGGAAATTGCTTTATTTTTCTTCATAGTTTAACTAGTGTCAAACCGCGGTTTTCTGGCCAGGAATTTGCTTCGTTTTTTCCAGAGATCTTTCTATAGTTTAACTAGCGTCACAAAGTTTTTTGGGGCTAGAAATTGCCTTATTTTTTTCCATAGTTTAACTAGCATCGAACCGAGGTTTTCTGGCCAGGATTTCCTTCGTTTTTTCCCATATAGTTTAACTAGCGTCACAAAGTTTTTTGGGGCTGGAAATTGCCTTATTTTTTTCCATAGTTTAACTAGTGCCGAACTGAGGTTTTCTGGCCAGGAATTTGCTTCGTTTTTTCCAGAGATATTTCTATAGTTTAACTAGCATCACAAAGGTTTTTGGGGCTGGAAATTGACTTATTTTTTTCCATGGTTTAACTAGCATCGAACCGAGGTTTTCTGGCCAGGAATTTCCTTCATTTTTTCCATAGAAATGTCTATAGTTTAACTAGGTTTCAGAGTAGCAGCCGTGTTAGTCTGTACCAGCGAAAAGAACAGGAGTCCTTGTGGCACCTTAGAGACTAACACATTTATTTGAGCATATAGTTTATTTTTCCATATAGTTTAACTAGCGTCACAAAGTTTTTTGGGGCTGGAAATTGCCTTATTTTTTTTCCATAGTTTAACTAGTGCCGAACTGAGGTTTTCTGGCCAGAAATTTCCTTATTTTTTCCCATAGAAATGTCTATAGTTTAACTAGCGTCACAAAGTTTTTGGGCCGCGAATTGCCTTAAAAATTCCCCAACTTTAATCTTAAAAAAATTATGAAAATTCCCAGTGGCGGGGGGGGGGGAAAAAAAAACACACTTTGTGAAAGGAAACCCCCCAGACCGACTTTCTCGTCTCTCTCCCTCTCCCCCCTCCAGCCCTGCCGTGCCCCCCCCACAGCCACTACACCGAGTGCGCCTCGCCCTGCCCGGCCACCTGCTCCGACCTCTACGCCCCGGCCAGCTGCCCGCGCCCCGCGGCCTGCGTGGAAGGCTGCGCCTGTGACCGCGCCTACGTGCTAAGCGACGAGAGCTGCGTCGCCATGGGGGAGTGCGGTTGCCTGGACGACCAGCGGGGTTACCATAGCGTGAGTGCGGCGGGCAGGTGGGGGGGGGGATGCTGCGTGGTGGGGGGATGTGACCCTCCTGTCTCTGCTTTCCCAGGCCGGGGACATTTGGCTGAGCCACGACTGCAGCGAAAGCTGCAGGTGCCTGGCGAACGGCAGCGCCCCGTGCCAGCCGTTCCTGTGCCCGGCGGGCTCCCTCTGCACCCTCGGCAGCGCCGGGGTCCGCTCCTGCAAACCCACCGGTGAGGGGGGGGGCGGGGAGGGGGGGGGGG
>QXTE01000656.1:22147-33595 GCA_003942145.1 Platysternon megacephalum | reverse complement strand
GGCTCTGGGAGGGGAGTGGGGGCTGGTGGTTAGAGCAGGGGGGGGGCTGGGAGCCAGGACTCCTGGGTTCTCTCCCTGGCTCTGGGAGGGGAGTGGGGGCTGGTGGTTAGAGCAGGGGGGGGGCTGGGAGCCAGGACTCCTGGGTTCTCTCCCCGGCTCTGGGAGGGGAGCGGGGGCTGGTGGGGGAGGGAGGAGCTCGGACTCCTGGGTTTCCCTCCAAATTATTTTCACAAGGGGCGGGGCTATTGTTTCCCTTTATCACATGACAACTGGGAGGCAAGATGGCCTCCCCTAGGTTGGCATCAGTCCATGAACACGTGACCCATGGAGGCCGCACAGGTGAAAGAAACCAAGATGGCCGCGCCCATTGGGGCCGCACTGCAAAATGGCTTCGCTGGTCCCCTATCACGTGCTGCAGGGGAAGGTGGGGGACCAATGACTGCGTTCTGCTTTGCTTCAAGCCTATGCGCATGCGCATGCGAGGAGATGTTCCAAAATGGCGTCTCCCCTGTCTCCTGATCAGTGACGTCTTCCCCCGGGAAGACGCTAGACGTGCCGCACATGCGCAGTAGTGCCGCCCGGCGGATGAGCGCGGGCTAAGGACGTCACGGGAGCGACCAAAGTTCGCCACGTCAGGCCCGCGCAAGACCTCCCCGTCGCTTCCGCCTCTTCTGGCTGCAGCGCATGCGCCCTAGGGCGTCCCGCGACTTTTTTCGCTCCCTTCTCCGGCGCATGCGCGGTTGATGACGTAGAGTCTAGGCCAGTCCGGGGGGGCCCGGCGGGATCATGTCCGGGGTGCAGCGCATGAGGGTGGCGAACGAGAGACACAGCAAGAGCATCACCCAGCGGGGGGGCCTGCACCGGGCCCCGGTACGGGGGCTGCGGGTCGGGAGTGAGGGGCACCGGCAGAGCTGGGGGGGCAGGGCCGGGGTGGGGGGGGCCGCAGGGGGGGAGTGAGGGGCGCCGGCAGAGCGGGGGGGGGAGGGGCTGGGTGTTGCGGGCCGGGAGCGGTGTCCAAGGGCCGGCGGGGGGGCGGGGGGGGGGGCGGGGGGGCGGGGGGGGGGGGCGGGGGGGGCGGGGGGGGGGGCGGGGGGGCGGGGGGGGGGGCGGGGGGGGGGGGGCGGGGGGGGGCAGGCGGGGGGCGGGGGGGGGGGGGCACGGGCGGGGGGGGGGGGGCGGGGGGGCGGGAGGGGGGGGCACCGGCAGAGCTGGGGTGGGCAGAGCTGGGGGCTGCGGGTCGGGAGTGAGGGGCACCGGCAGAGCTGGGGGGGGCAGAGATGGGGGCTGCGGGTCGGGAGTGAGGGGCACCGGCAGAGCTGGGGGGGGCAGAGCTGGGGGCTGCGGGTCGGGAGTGAGGGGCACCGGCAGAACTGGGGGTGCAGGGGGGTGAGTTCCCGTCTCTAATGCTCTCTCTGTCCCACGCAGAAAGCCCCCCCGGAAGAGAAAGCCGCCGTGGGGCCGTGGCTCCTGGCCCTCTTCGTGTTCGTGGTCTGTGGCTCAGGTCAGTCGGGCGGGAACGGCCTGTTCACCCTGGATCCTAACGATGGGGGCTAGGGACAGAGATCTGCCTATTAGGGGCCTGTTCTCTTGACCCCTGACATTGGGAAGGATTTATGGTGTTAACCCTGAAGCCTAGTGGTGGGAGAGTCAGAGCTGCACGGGGGGGAGTGTTATGGCATCCTGGTCCGTTGGACGGTGTTTACCCTGAGACCTAACGGTGGGAATCCAAGAGGGACCCACTCCGGGCTGTTTACCCCGGGACGTAATGATTGGGACCAGAGGCAGGAGCGCCCCCGATCCGAGGCACCTACCCAAGAACCTAAGAACGAGGGCAATGGTGCTGTTAACTCTTGAACCTAGTAACGGGGCGCCTGATGTGTGTCGCGTTGGTCCCGAAATTTCCTGTTGGGAGCTAGAGACAGGCGGATGCCCCATGCCGGCGTGTTGACTCTGGAACCTACTAACGGGACCAGCCCCGAATTCAGGCTTCGGCTCCTTGAGGTTCCTCTGCCCATCCCTGCAGTAGGTGCTCAACCCAACTGGCCTTGGGAGGGGGCGGAGCCTGAGAATAAGCCCCTCCCATTACCCCAAGCCATGCCCCTGAGAACCCCCCCCCCCACACACACACACACACCAGCCTCACTCTGCCCCCCTTCTCCCCAGCTATCTTCCAGATAATCCAGAGCATCCGCCTCGGAGGATGATGGGAAACGCCGCTCTCCCTCCCGCTCCTCTTCTCAGGGAATTCTGGGATACCTCCTGGACCTCCAGTGACCCTCTGTGATGTGCTGCCGCGCCCCCTGCCCCCCCTCCGCGTCCGCCTGCCAACGCTGCCCCCCTTCTTTTTGCCTCCTTGTATGTTTCCAGCCCCGGGGGGGGGGGGAAAGAGGGTGGCTCCCCTTTTGTCTCCCCCCCCCCCGTAAGGTGGGGGTGTCCCCCAGAGGTCCTGTGAAGGCAGCCTGGGGTTCGGTGTGTGGGGGGAGGATTTTCCCTTCAAATCTGTGATTTCCACCCCCCCCGGGTTTCGCAATGTCTGACTGTTTACTGGAAATACATTAAATGTTGGGATTTTTAATAAAACAGCCGCCTGGGCGCTTTGTGTGTCCCCCCTCCCCGGGGCCAGGAAACCGGGGGGGGGGGGAGCCACTGAGCACAAGGAGAGAACCCAGGAGTCCGGGCTCCCAGACCCCCTGCTCTAACCCACCAGCCCCCACTCCCCTCCCAGAGCCGGGGAGAGAACCCAGGAGTCCTGGCTCCCAGCATCCCCTGCTCTAACCCCCCAGCCCCCACTGCCCTCCCAGAGCCGGGGAGAGAACCCAGGAGTCCGGGCTCCCAGCCCCCACTTTCCCATCATAGAGTTTTCCCTCCCTAGAGTGTCCCATTATTCGCCATAGAGTGGGAGCGGGCTAGAGCGGCTCCGCTTGCACCACAGAGTTGGGCTGTGGTTTAGAGCGGCGCTCGTGCCCCGCACCATAGAGTTCCGCCGCCCTAGAGCGTCCCCCCCCCATATCAGAGAACAGTTCCGCTCGCCGGCCTGTTCGGGACATAGAGTTTGCGCCCTGTCCTAGAGTGCCGCTCGCGTGTACCATAGAGTTTTCCCCCGCCCTAGAGCGTCCCGCCTGCACCATAGAGTCCTCCCGACCTAGAGCGTCCCTCCCGCCCGCACGATAGAGGTCTCCCGACCTAGACTGTCCTTTGCCCGCCCCCGCGAGACCTCTTCTCTAGAACGCCGCTCCCGTCACCCCGCATCATAGAGCGCAGGGCACCTGCCCTAGAGTGTCTCCCTGGTCTGCACCATAGAGGGCTGCACCCGCCGGCTAGAGCGTCTCTCGGTCCGCCTCATTTACCATAGAGGCGCGGATTCCTAGAGCGGCCCGCACCATAGAGTTCCTCCTGCCCGTTGCGCAGAGTCCGCCCGCCCCTTCTCCCACTCAGGCGCCATAGAAGGTGAGGGGGGGCGGTTTCAACCTCCTTCCCCGCCCCCGCCCCAGAGCGCCGCGCGCGCGGTGGTGGTGTGAGGGGGGGCAACCATAGAGTCGCGGCGGCGGTCTGTCCAGCCCGGCGCCACTTCCGCTTCCGGCTCGTGGCATCCGGGCACCCGGCGGGCGGCAGGAAGCCGGCGGGACGCGGGCGCGCGGCGGGGAAGGAGCCGGAGGCGGCGGCGGCAGCAGCAGCAGCAGCGCGCGGGGCCGGGAGCGAGAGTGAGAAACGCGGCGGCGCCGGGCGGGGGGCGGGGGATCGCGTGGGGTGGGGGAGGGGCGGGCTCCGCGGTTTCCCGGGTAACCGGCCCCGCCCCGGAGGCGCCGCGCGAGGTTCTGACCCCCCCTCACTCCCCCCCCCCCCCCCCCCCCCCCCCCCCCCCCCGCGCGCAGGTCCCGTTGCCATGGGCGACAGCGACGACGAGTACGACCGGCGGCGGCGGGACAAGTTCCGGCGGGAGCGAAGCGACTATGACCGATCCCGGGAGCGCGAGGAGCGGCGGCGCGAGGACTGGAGCGACAGGTGGGGGCGGGGCNGGGAGATATCGGGGGCGGGGGCAGGGGGGATATCGGAGGGGCAGGGGGAGATATCGGGGGCAGGGGGGATATCGGAGGGGCAGGGGGGGATATCGGGGGCGGGAGCAGGGGGCAATGGGGTGTGTAGTTGTGCCCTGGTGGGGGGGNGGGGGGGGGGGGGGGGGGGGGGGGGGGGGGGGGGGGGGGGGGGGGGGGGGGGGGGCGATATCAGGGTGTGACCGGTGTCTCTCTCTCTCCCCCCCCCCCGCCCCCGCAGGGAATGGGACCGCGGCCGGGAGCGCCGGAGCCGGGGCGAGTACCGGGACTACGACCGCAACCGCCGGGAGCGTTTCTCGCCCCCCCGGCACGAGCTCAGCCCGCCCCAGAAACGCATGCGCCGGGACTGGTGAGTGAGCCCGACGGGCGCCGGCGAGGGGCCCAGAGAATCCCCCGGCCCCACGCCGCAGGGGAAGGCAAAACCCTCCCTCCCCCCCCAAGGTCCCGGAGCGTGTGAGCAAGAACCAGCCAGCCAAGCCCCCCCGAGAGAAAACAAGGAAATCCCTGATGCGTCGGAAGAAGGAAATTTTAAGAAAACCCTTCCTGACCTCGGACGCTGGCTGGCCGCAGCCCTGAAGCATGAGCGTTAGGAACATAGAGGTGCCAGAACCGCACCCCTCTGACTATTCACGTTCAAATTTGTCTGTCTTGACCCTCGGCGGACCAGATCTGCGGCCGGTATTCCAAACGGGGGCTTCCCTCTGCCTTCTACGACGGCGTTAATATTTCTCTCGCTGCGTCTCCTGGCAGTACCTGGCCCGATGCAGCACTAGATCGCGTTTTTGCTATTTCCCCGGCCATGTCGTGTTGGTGGCTCATCGCCCGGGGGCCCAGGTCGCTCTCCGGCTCGGCTGTTTCCTTCCGCCGGTTCCTTGTCCCCTTTCCAGTTCTGCACCAATCCCCACCTTCCCTGATTTAACTCGTGTGGCACCGTAGCAAATACTTACATCCAAGTACGTTGATCTAGTCCCCTGCCCTTCTTTTCGCAAAGAAAGAAAGCGGGATGATCTACCTTTCTCTCTCTCAATTCTTTCCTTCCCAGTTTGTTCTAAAGTCTTGCATACTAGTGAAGTTAGAATAAAAAGATCACACACACACACACACACACACACACCTCATTAGAATCATAGAAGATCAGGGTTGGAAGGGACCTCAGGAGGTATCTAGTCCAACCCCCTGCTCAAAGCAGGACCTAATCCCAACTAAATCATCCCAGCCAGGGCTTTGTCAAGCCTGACCTTAAAAACCTCTAAGGAAGGAGATTCCACCACCTCCCTAGGTAACCCATTCCAGTGCTTCACCACCCTCCTAGGGAAATAGTGTTTCCTAATATCCAACCTAGACCTCCCCCACTGCGACTTGAGACCATTACTCCTTGTTCTGTCATCTGGTACCACTGTGAACAGTCTAGATNCAGCCAGGGCTTTGTCAAGCCTGACCTTAAAAACCTCTAAGGAAGGAGATTCCACCACCTCCCTAGGTAACCCATTCCAGTGCTTCACCACCCTCCTAGTGAAAAAGTTTTTCCTAATATCCAATCTAAACCTCCCCCACTGCAACTTGAGACCATTACTCCTTGTTCTGTCATCTGGTACCACTGTGAACAGTCTAGATCCATCCTCTTTGGAACCCCCTTTCAGGTAGTTGAAAGCTGCTATCAAATCCCCCCTCATTCTTCTCTTCTGCAGACTAAACAATCCCAGTTCCCTCAGCCTCTCCTCATAACTCATGTGCTGCAGCCCCCTAATCATTTTTGTTGCCCTCCGCTGGACGCTTTCCAATTTTTCCACATCCTTCTTGTACTGTGGGGCCCAAAACTGGACACAGTACTCCAGGTGAGGCCTCACCAATGTCGAATAGAGGGGAACAATCACGTCCCTCGATCTGCTGGCAATGCCCCTACTTATACAGCCCAAAATGCCGTTAGCCTTCTTGGCAACAAGGGCACATTGTTGACTCATATCCATTCTTATTGATGATTCGTCTTTTAACTAGGGCTGTCAAAAATACAAACGTGTCCCAGCCGCACTAGGACTGAAAAACTGCTGACTTTCTCGTTGTTACCATCTAATTATAAAATAAATCCATTGGAATATAAATACCCGACTTGCATTCAGTGTGTAGTCTATGGAGCCGTATAAACAAGCCAGCGTCTGTAGGAAATTTTAGTTTGTACTGGCTTTGCTAGGGCTGTTTATGTCGCCTGTTGTAAAACTAGGAAAATCTCTAGAGCGGGGCTCGGCAACCTTTGAGAAGTGGTGTTGCCAAGTCTTCGTTGATTTACGGTTTCGCGTGCCCGACCGGCAGCGCGGGCGGCAGACGGAACCCCAGACCGGCAGCGGGATGAGCGGCATCCAGGCCGGCAGCGGGATGAGCGGGGCCGGCGGCCGGGACCCCAGCTGACAGCAGCGTGCCACTAAAAATCAGCCCCCCTGCCACCTTTGGCACGCGTGCCGCAGGTTGCCAACCCCTGTGGCTGTACCCCCTGGAAGACCTCTGCGTACCCCCCCTGTGGTATGCATACCCCTGGTTGAGAACCGCTGACTTATGTCAAGTATTTCTTAACTCTAAGGCCGTGTGTGACTAAGCTAAAATCGGACAGGCCTTGCGTTTCAGCCCTATTTACTTAGGTACCGAATAGATAATTATCCAACATAAGAACAGCCGTACTCGGCCAGAGCAAAGCTCCATCTAGCCCAGTATCCAATGCCAGGTGCCCCAGATGAACAGGGAATCATCAAGTGATCCATCCCCTGTTGACCATTCCCAGCTTCCGGCAAACGGAGGCGAGGGACACCATCCTGGCTAATAGCCATTGATGGACCGATCCTCCATGAACTTCTCTAGTTCTTTTTTGAACCCCGTTATAGTCTTGGCCTTCGCAACATCCTCTGGCGAGGAGTTCCCCAGGTTGACCGTGCGTTGTGTGAAGAAATTCGTCCTTTTGTTTGTTTTCAACCTGCTGCCTCTTCGTTTCATTGGGTGACCCCCTAGTTCGTGTGTTAGGAGAAGGGGTAAACATCACGTCCCTGTTTGCTTTCTCCACGTCGGTCATGATTTTATCGACCTCGATCATATCCCTTCCAATTACTAATCAGTCTTATTCGTCTGTAATCCTGCAACGTAACTGTAGTCAACATCTGATGCTTGTACGTGACGCGTTAGTGAATCATGACATCCCCCCGTAAATGAACGGTAAAATGAACTAACTGGTTACACCCCGGGGCTTTCTACCACACCCCAGCCTTGTCCAAAGTGATTTTGACCCCTCTCCTGTCCCCCCACAGGGATGAGCACAGCGCCGACCCGTACCACAGCGGGTACGAGATGCCGTACAGCGGGGCGACCGCCGGCCCCACCTACGGGCCCCCCCAGCCCTGGGCGCACCCCGATATGCACGTCATGCAGCAGCACCATCTCTTGCCTATCCAAGCCAGGTAAATAGCCCACTTCTTGTTCCTCCCAGCCTGCCTCCCCCACCTCGGCCTTCCCCTGGGCACACTGACGGTCTCGTGTCCCGTCCCCCCCTCCCCAAGCAGACTGGGCAACATCGCGGAGGTGGATGTGGGCATTGCCCCGCCCGTCATGAAGAGCTTCAAGGAATTCCTGCTGTCCCTGGACGACTCGGTGGACGAGACGGAGGCCGTGAAGCGTTACAACGACTACAAGCTGGATTTCCGGCGCCAGCAGATGCAGGATTTCTTCTTGGCGCACAAGGACGAGGAGTGGTACGTCCTGCCTCCGGGCGCGGCCCCGGCTTCCCCCGTGTGCGTGGGTGTGGGTGTGCGTGAGCCGGGCCGGAGACAGAGCCAGGCGGCCCCAGCAGGGCCGGAGTTTTGGGGCGCGGGCGGGAGGTTGAAATGCACAGTTCCGATCCGACGCCGCAAGGAGACGGGGGGGGAGTCTGCCAGGCGGTTCTGATCCAGCGGAGGGGAGCCATGCACAGGCCAGCGGTTCTGATCTCAGGCCGGGGCGGAGGGTTGCTACGAATGGCCCGGTGCTTCCGATCCCTGCCGTAGGACGAAGGCGAACCGGGTGTGGCTAACCCCGGGCGGCTGGCCCCACGTCAACATTCCTTGCCTCCTCTCTCACCAGCTAGTCCCCCGATCCCAGCTCTGTGGGCGTGGGGTCCGATCTCCCCCCCGTGGTTTTGACGCCTTGAAACCCGGCTCTTTGCAGACCGCCTCGTTCATTCGAGCGAAGAGACGCGGCCGCACCCCTCCCCGTCTCCCCAGCCCGGATGCTCCCCGTGAGCTGATCCTGGCCCCCATCTCCCCGGCCCGCAGGCCCGGCGCGCGCCTGAAGGTGCGTTGGCGTTGCGGGCTCGCAAGCCGGGGTTCTGCTTGGGATCGGGCAAGCGCCGAGAGAATGTGGGGGGTAGGAGCCAGCCCTCCCGGTTCTGACGAGTGGCTCCCCCTGCCTCGGTTTCCCCCTCTGTAAAACGGGCGTGGTTTGTTGGACGTGTTACAGTAGCGGAGAAGCCCCAGAGCAAGGAGATTGGGGGTCCCATGGTGCCGGTCGCATCAGAGAACGACCAATGACAAGACCCTGCTGAGATGGGTGGGGGGGCCCTTGTGCCGGGCACCAGCAAGCAATAGTCCCTGTCCCAAAGTTTCCAGTCCAGATAGGCAACAGGGCAGGAGGGGAAACTGAGGCACGGCGAGACATGCTTTGCCCACAGCCACGTATCTGAGCTGGGTATAGATCCCAGGCATCCTGACTTCTTGCCACTAGACAAAACTACCTCCCAGCCCCCCCCACTCTGACCCACCAGCCCCCACTGCCCTCCCAGAGCCAGGGAGAGAACCCAGGCGTCCTGGCCTCCTGCTCTAACCCACCAGCCCCCACTCCCCTCCCAGAGCCAGGGAGAGAACCCAGGAGTCCTGGCTCCTGGCCCCCCCTGCTCTAACCCACCAGGCCCCACTACCCTTCCAGAGCGAGGGTATAATGCACCATGCCTCAGTTTCCCCTGCCGACAAATCAGGTGTGCCGACGCCCCCCGCGGTGAATGTAGGAGTGTTGTCTGTGTGGCGACTTCTGCGTGTGGTTCTTGGACGCTAGCCTACAGGCATCTCTTAATTTATTTCTTTTTTTTTTTGGGGTGTGTGTGGCTGATAACTGTTAACTGACCCTTTTCTCCCCTCCTCCCAAGTGCCAGAATCAAGAGAATTCAAAATCAGAAGTCACTTTTGCCGTCAGCCTGGAGAATCTAAATCTCTCTTGATTTTTTTTGTGGTTCTTCTTCCGGCTCCTCTCTCTCGCCCGTGATTTTTTTTCTTTTTTAGCTAGATAGCCAGGGCCGAGCACTGAGCACAATGCAGTGCGTAGCTGAATGTACTGGTCAGGAATCAGACAGCTAGAGCCGCGGAAAAAAAAAAAAAACACAAACCAAACCCACCCGACCCGGGATTTTTTTGTTTTGTTTTCGGTTAACTAAACCGCCCGGCAAGAGAGAGCGCGAGTGCCCGCCACTCCGTAGCCAAAATAAAGCGCCCAGTGGTTAAAAAACCCACCGAAGGAATCTCTCAGGCTCCCGTCGGAAAAAGCTGGAGTTGAACCTGAGTGTATGTATGACACACGTTCTGTCTTATTCGATCGGACCTCAACTCTTTTTTTTTAAAAACAAAAAAAAAAAACCAAACACCACCAAAAAAAAACCCCCCCCAAATACAGTACGAGAAAACAATCGGATCTGCCTTCCCGCCTCCCCCGAGGTGGGAANCTTTTTTCCCCCCCCCCCCCCCCCGCCCTTTTAAGAACAGCACGAAAACAAGCGAACGCTTAAATTCGGGCCCAGAATCTTGGTTTCTTTCAAGGAATTTAGGCCAGGGGAGTTAGGCACCTAGATAGCGGTAAAATTCCAGTGTTACGGTCGGCCTTAGAGCTTCCCCCCGCCCCTCCCTGACCGAGATCTGAGCCCCCGGTTTGGACCGGACACTGCATCTACAGGTGGGAAGTGGTAGGGACCAGCCGGGGGTCACCTAGATTCCCTGCCCCGAAGGGGAAGCGATTGGCGTGAGATTAGAAGTGGAGCGAAGAACAGGTTCCGGGTCCCAAGGTTTCCGGCGGGGATCTGGACCCCCCACCCCGTTCTGCCCCGCAGAGCGATGGGTAATCGATCCCAACTGGGATCCGGCCCCCCCGTTGACGGTATCGTTGACACCCAGAGCTCCCCGTCTAAACAGCAAGGGGGGAGAACCCAGGAGTCCCGGCTCCCAGCTCCCCTCCCAGAGCTGGGGAGCGAACCCAGGCATCCGAACCCTCAATCCGCCCGCCCTNCCCCCCGCCCCCCCCCCCCCCCCCCCAAACCCGCTCTCCAAGAGCGAGGATCCAATTTGAACGTCTTGGCTGAGAGGGTTCAACCTGGCCGGGCGCGAACGTAGAGCGTAGCTACAAAAAAAGAAAAAACCACCCCGATGTGGCGAAATCTCCTTTTTTTCCTCACCAGTGTCGGGCGCGAATCGTCAATAAATAAGATCCGGGGCGGGGGCTTGTCCCTGCTTCCCCCCCGCGTCCTCCCCCCGCCCCGAATTTTTTCCAACGCAACCTGCATGTGCAGCTCCTTTCAGCGTCTTCCCTCCACTGCGCCCCGTTCTGATCTTTCCTCGTCTGCCTTTTCCCCCCCTCCCCGGCTCGAAGGTTTCGCTCCAAGTACCACCCGGACGAAGCGGGGAAGAGGAAGCAGGAAGCCCACGGCGCCCTGCAGAACCGGCGCAGCGTCTTCCTCTACCTCATGGACAACGGCTGGTTCGAGACCTTGCAGCTGGATATCGACAAGGCCAACGCGATCGTCAAGATGCTGGACGCCGGTGAGGGGGGGGGGGGGGGGCCGGGGGGGGGGGGGGGGGGGGCGAGTTAGGGGAGAGACGGTTGGGGGGGGAGGGGGTGAAGGGGGGGGGGGGGGGGGGCGCCCTGAAACCCAGACCCCGTCCGTCTAGGGCAGATGTGGGCAAACTGCGGCCCGCGGGACTGTCCTGCCCGGCCCCCCATTTCCCCCCACAGCCACGCCACTCCCGCTGGGCAGCGTGGGGAGCGCAGCTGGCTCTGGCCTGGTGTCGCGGCTGGTAAGGGGGCGGGGAACAAGGGGGTTGGGTAAGGGAGCGGAGAGTCCAGGGGGACAGTCAGAGAGGAGGGGGAGGTTGGATGGGGTGGAGGTTCGGGGGGGGGGGGCAGTCAGGGAACAGGGAGGGTTGGGAGTGGGAGTCCCAGGGGCCAGTCGGGGTGGGGATGTGAATAGGGGTCGGGGCAGTCAGGGGACAGGGATAAGGGGGTGGGAGTCCCGGGGGGTCTGTCAGGTGGTGCGGATGTGAATAGGGGTCGGGGCAGTCAGGGGACGAGGGGCAGAGGACGGTTGGAATGGGGGTGGGAGCCCAGGGGGGCTGTCAGGGGGTGGGGA